>DF361827.1:9342-48346 GCA_000787875.1 Solanum virginianum
AAATAGACAAATTAGATCAGATCAAGAGTAGAGATATTGAAACGCCCCAAAAAGTGCTCGAAAATGTACCTCGAAAACACCTATATTCATAATCTCTATATATCTCAAAATTTATGCGTGATATCAAAAATCTAACTTCATCTTCTTGATCAAGGGGTGAAATTGAATGGGGAATCGGTATTACCCCAATTCCAGAGCAACCATAGGAAAATTTAATTTTTTCCAAGTTTACGCAAAATAGTAGGGTTGCGCATTGGCTCTGCAATGTGGAACCATTGCGGTGTTGTGTATTTTGTTGCCAGTTTTCTTATTTTGGCCTAAAGCTTTGGGGCCTTGGTCTTAAGCCTTCCTATGCATAAAAACACCTATACTTAGTTAGTTTTCAGCCTCATATCATTCCAGATATTCCCCAAAACCCTCTCTAACACCTAGACAAATATCTCACCTAAATTCAAGTGTCCCAATCTCATTCTGGATCTCAAGTATTTCATTCAAGCTTCAAATTCTCAATCAAATCTTCATCAAGGAAATCTCCAAAGTTGAGGTATGTGGGTTTCAACCATTGGGTCCTTTCACCCGTAGTGCCCAACCTTCCTTTTTATGTAAATTGCATGTTTTCAAGTTGATTTATCTATGGGTACTTCTTACTATGAATTGATTGTAAACTATGTTGGAGTTTCATGAAATGTGGGCTGTTTAAGCATGTTTTAAGCTATGATCCTATATTCTATGATGAGATTTGATGAGGAGTTTCAATGTATCTTGCATGCGGGTGTTACCAAGTGTTGACGGGTTGATATAGATTAAGTTTTCTCACATGATTTCACCCTTGAATTGCATGATTTTGAACTAGCATTACACACCCACCAAGTGTTTGATAAAATGTTTGGTTGAGGGTTCTTGAGTTATTTATGATCTATTGCATGACCAATGGGTCAAATGACTTTATGATGATGAAAGTAATGCATTTATGTGTTGATTTCATGAAAAGTATCTATAGTGTTGTAAGTTTACCACACCCAATTGAGGAGGTGTTATGCCTCAACCACTATGATGGGGGGTGGTATGCCCATCTACCAATTGGGGGTATATTCCTCAATCACTTTGATGGGGGATGGTCATGCTCATCTACCAATTGGAGGGTATATTCCTCAATCACTTTGATAGTGGTGGTCATACTATCTACCATGCTGAGGGGTATATACCTCGACCACTATGCCTATCTAACAATTGAGGGGTAAATTTTTCAATCACTTCCCAAAGGGTGGTAATACATTGGATTTCGTGTACCAGTTTGCTTGGTCTATAAAGGTGGTCTCTTCCAACATATGTAAAATGTTCTATATAATAATATTTTACCTTAAGCATCATTGAAGCATCCTATATTGCTTTTATGCTCATTCATTTCCTAATTAAGCATTTTGATTATGTCGCTTATCTCTTGTTGCATTACATTCTACATACTTGGTACATCCAAACGTACCAAAGCATACTCTATGCCTACATGATATTACCATGTAGGAACTGGAGCCCCAATTGATCATCTTCCTCCTCCACGTTGCTAGTTGGTCCTCTTAAAGATAAGCTATTAGTGAGTCCTCAAGTTTGGGGACATTAGCTTTGCTCTTTTACTCTTGTTATCTTTTTGTGTTGCACTTTGATACTAAAGGGTGATCCTAGAAGGTTCTTAGCCCCCGCTCGAATCTAAGCTTAGAGGTTTTGTTGGACAAGTTATATAATGATGCTTTGAGCTTTGACTCTCTTGACTTTTATATGTTTTTAAGCTATGAAATACTCCCTTAGTCCCTTTATCCTTATTTATTCTCTCTTGTTGTTGTTTAATTACTTCCTCGACCAAGGATCTGTAAATGATATGCTAAGGGGCTTGCTTGGGGTCCCTTCGAGTTGCCATTCGCTGTGTCACGTCTAGGCCCTAGGCTTGGGTTGTGACAGATATTATCTTAGACATTCTCACCAGCAGGAACGAATGGAATGTCAAAACTCAATCAATTCAAATCATTCAAACATCTTGACAGTCAGTTTTTCATACTCAGGAAAGAAGCCATCAACTCTAATTGAGAATGGGACCATCGTGCTATACAAGACTCTGTGGACACTCTCAAGCTCAACTCCGCACCTCAATTGTGCTCCTTTTCAAGGTACTATACTCCATTAATGCAAGCTCATAACTCTTATTCAAATGTCCACCTAACCACTTCCTCCTCTTCCATTCAAGCCTACTTCTGAGCCTCAAGGTGTTATTCCCAAGATGATCATATTCATACAAAGCTAATCCTCAATATTCAACTCCAGTACTTCCAAAGGAGCTTTCATTAAAAGATCACTAGTCCTCTTCACTACTTCACTACCCCTTCTCAAAATCCTTATTACGAAGTCTTCAAAAGTCTATCATCAATACTCGCATAATAACAACTATGTATTCAAGCCTATCATTCTGACCACTTCAATTAGGTGTTAGAATTTTCAAGCCTACTTAGCACTTCTGCCTCTACCATTCAATGAGCTCCCACTCAAAGACGACACACTAACATACTCTTACCTATCTATTACACATCATAAAGTTGCATCTCTCCCTTTCTCCCTATCTCTATCATTACATGATGCAAGTTTAACACCGATAGCACAATAAGGATACATTAACTCCTTCTCATCTATCCTCACTCTCAGTCTACTATTATCAACATCACTATTTGGACATGGAGAAACTCATCATCTCCTCCTTTTGGCGAAACCCTAAACTACTACCTCTCTATGCAAAATAAGCATGATTATACATCTAAAACTTGAAATTATACATCCTACCATTAATAATAGCATAATAAGCTAAAGGTCAGTGCATATGTAAGATGACATCAGAATCAAAAACTCTCTCTCTCATCAACCATCACTCCTCTACTACCATCAACACTTCTATCTAGACTGGAAAGCAGGTCACTCAAACGGATTGGAATGAAAGATCATTAGCACAATTCAATCGAGAAATCCTATCTTAGGATATTCATAATAAAGTACAATCTCCCTTGTCTATCAAGACTCACTCTGAGTTCACAGAACTATACATAGCGTAAAAATCATGTCACATTTTATTCAACATAGGACTGGAAACTCTTGGATCCATGAGGTAAGATCCAAATTACTAAATAAAGTCATTGCTTCTCATCCTCGAAACTTAATATGAACGGGAATCAAACATGATGTGCATGGGACTAGGCCATAGGCATGGCAATCATACACTAGTTACGAATAGAATGACATCTCAACTATAGTGTAAAGATTATATGTGATGGAAAAGAATTTATATCTCATCTTAATCAGTCCATCACTATAAAAAAACTCAAAATCTACATTGGTTTATCACCTCATAATTTCCCCTAAGCTCTTAAGGTCATCCCTCAAAATTTGTGAATCAATTCCCCTTCCTAAGCTATAGGAACATATCTCTACACAGTTAGGGAATCACTTCATTATCTATCATAACATCTTAAACTTTTATGTTATGTTATAATCGCATATATGTAATAGCTACTAAGACTCTCTTCAAAGATATCACTCTTAGCTTCCTCTTGTCTCTACTTAAATCTTTCTTTATTTGCTACTCTTAATGGTGTACATAACCACTTTCCACAACTCTTACAATCTAACCTCTTTTTTTGCCTGCAAACACTCAACTTCTATACTCCTATAAATTCAATTGTATAAGACTTAATCTATCATGGAAAACTTATCATTATCTATCCATAAGCCTTGATCGACTTATTTACTAGGGATGAAAAAGAATGCATACTTCGGCCTACTCCACATTGACAATTTGAATATGCTACCTAGATTCTTATAGCAGACATATCTTAGAGCTTCACACATATTTACACAATCATAGATACACATCTCAAGCCTCTTCTTATCTATTGAGCTATCCTCATTTGACTAGTCTTACCAAAGGGGCACTTGTAACCTACCCAAGTTGTTATGAGATGGTATAATATGAGAGAAATGTGCGATGTATATGTTTGTACTAGACCCTAAGCTTGAATTTTGAGGAGTAGTGTGAAAAAGGAGATAGCATCGTGAGAGTGATAGTTTTAGTTGGAGAATTTCTCTAAGAGGCTTGTCATAGTGTATGTTTGAGATGGAGAATTTCTCATGGGGCTCTCACTTCATAATCATAAGCCTAGTTTAGATCTATCACGTTTAAAGCACTCTATTTCCCCTATTCAACATCTATACTTCACTCTCACTAATACAAATATCAAAATACATCAATATAGACCTCTACCTAGTTTGAGCACACTCTAATACATTCTAACAATCACTCTTCCTCTATACCTTATGATGAAAATCATAGGGTACTTATGACTCTTTCATCAAACTTATGGAAATTGACTCATCACCCCATTACTTACCTAATAGATACATAACTCTAACTACAAGCCTTAATCAACCATCACTCTTGCTATCTCATCCCTTTCTTCCCATTATCATCCTTTTAACTTTAGGATGATTCAATTCTACTCAGGGTTTATAAGACTTCACATCGCACTCTTAGGTGGCAACATAAAACTCTTAGAGATATGACTTTCTCCCTTATGGGTAACATCGGAAGCAAGTTTTGGATAAGAGAGTTTGGAGTACATCTTAATCTCGCTCAAATGCACAATTCATACTCAGCACACTAGTTGGCTTTAGTCAAGTTTGGTACAGTCTCTCTACCATTCTTATCACTTTATCACAGAGGAACTCATCGATAAGGGTCTAAATATTACTGTCTCTATAACATGTAGATGAGGCATAGTAAAAAGGTTTAAAAGAATGCACGAATCATCACAGGCTCCTTAGGGAATAGCTCTATCGCATGATTCAGGATCTGAAAGAAGGGAAACTCTTCCTAAATGTCAATAGTCCCTCATTTATAGAAGTGGGGCCCTTTTACAAATATAAATAAGATCCTATAGACATAGCTTCGTAGACACCCCAGGACACTTGAACACTATTCTCGGATACCAAGTTTGTCACGCCCCGAAAGGATACCCTAGATGTGGTCGTCACTCAAAAACTATTGCTAGTCCCCAAGTGAACCACTTGGACTCATCGCATTCATTCACTCAACAAACATAGCAATTCAGCAGAAGACTAAAAATAATAAATGGTGGTCTCAAAATATATAATTAAAATAGGCTAGTCTGAAAGAAGCTACCTCAACAAAATCTCAACTCAAACAACTTGACTCTAGTCTATGAAGCATCTATCACTATCAAGTGGTGCCAATGACAGACCCATGGTTACCTCAACTCAAAAATAAAGCTAGTCTAAATCAAGTCTGACTCTAGAAATCTAGACAAAAATAAAATAATTGTCCTCCGAAGTAAAGAAGGCTCACCAACTCTGTTGATTGCGATACATCCTCAATGATTTGCCTGTTGATGATCTCTAATACCTGTCTCTACATTTAAAAAAATGCATCCCAAATAGACGTCAGTGCTTGGAATGTACGAGTATGTATAATTGCTGAATGAAGCAGATATAGGTAGAATAGTATAGAATTAACATCAACTTAGAAGATACTCAATTAGAATATCAAATGTCTATCTAAAGCAAGAATAAAGAGTAGACAAATGACCCAAAATACCAATCAAACCTTATCAATGAACTCAGCACAACTCCAGTCAGAGTACTATCAGTTTGGGACTTATCAGAGAGTTTCTCTTATCCGACAATAATCACTTATGAGCGCATGATTGTACAACAATCCCACTGATGTTGCCACAGCCATTCTATACTTTTTAGGTAAAGAACAACTCGAATCCATAATGGATCAGGACAATTAACCAATTAAGTTTTATTGTTTCAGGATAATAGAATGGGGACAAGTTCGACTTTAATGAACTTAGTCCTAAAAATGGGAACCTGTCTGACTTTAATGGACTTAGTTCATAAAATAGGGATCTATCTAACTTTGATGGACTTAGTCTACTCCTACTATTGGGGATGTAGATAATGAGTTCGAGTTGGACTTACTCTTTCTCATTTCAATGCTCGATACTCCTCTCAAGACTCAATTCTCGTAAGAATCTTCATCTTAATCAATCATCTCAATTAGCCTAGTAGAGGCTCTCATCATCTCATTAACTCAACTCAATTGGGCCTTTCGACCTATCATCTCAATCATCTCATTAACTCAATTCTCATTCAATAACTCAAGGACTCATAACAATCATTAAGAGGAAGTAAATTAGACAAATCTCTAGATTCAATAATGAATACTCATGGGACCATCATGCTCTATCAACACATCATCATGCTCACATCACAATCACAATCAATATACTTGACTCAAGCCTCTAGACTCAATCTCTAGGTTCATTCATGTAATATTTATAAATTAACATATAGAGTTTATGCAATAACTCATATAAAAATATTTATTTAGTAAATCAAGTTTATGATGATCATTAACATATGAAAATACATATAATCTATAAAATTTGCAAGAAAACCTTCAAGAAACATATATAGAGACTCAATATACTCATGATCTTTCTATTTCAATCAATGAGGGCACATGGAAGAACAATTTCATGTTTTACTTTATCCTTACATACCTGGTATGAAGCTTTGACAATCCACCTCATAAGAATTCTCCTCAATCTCCTCGAATTCTCGCTCCTTTTATCTACTCTTTAGCCCTAGTCTTCGTTAGGAGTTTAGAAATACTTAGAAATAGATGTTAAAAACTTTTTATACTCAAGATGATCTATTTTGATCATGTTTTAAATTTAGGAGGAATTGAAAAAAGTGTTTAATGCCCCTCGCAAAAAACTAATAAATTTGCACTTCGGAGAACCAAGTCTGGACACGGACTTTTGTATTTTTTGAGGTTTTTCACTAAAAATTCTCCGATTGAGTTCTCTAATCTTGTAGATAATATTAGGAACTAGTTTAAGTGTAAGTCCATGGTAGATCCACGTTGCACACCTATTGCACACTTATTCTGGAAATCATTTTCTCATTAAAAATTATCTTTTGATCCGATTGCTCTAAAAATCAATGAAAACCATTTTCTCACATAATATTTCATATTAATTGCATTTCTGGTCTCAGATTTGTCACCAGAGTTTTAGAAGACATGTTATGTGAGCGTCTCTCATCTAGGAATATTTTGATAATTTTATCGAGTGTCAAATAAATGACCCATTCAGCGGTACAATAAATGATTCGGTGATGGGACCGCTAGACCATCAAATTTGCCATTGGGGCTCATATAAAATGTCTATTATTTTAACTTTTGATGATATTTTTACAACTCCAAGAGGGGTTTTTGATTCTTTTAACCTAAGTTCACCCTCCTAAGCCTATTTTCATGCCACAATAACCGTCTGCTTCAGTTATTTCAAATTTCTCTCTCAAGGAAGAAGACAAAAATCCTTCATTGAAGAACAAGCTCCAACTTTTTCTAAACTATTCACCCAATTCAAGGCTTCTTCAACCTTCCTTCTCTATTTGCTCTAAAGTAAGTGGGTTTCTTCATTAATGGATTCTTCAACCCATGGAGTTCAAAACTCTTTTCAACTCAATCCTTTAATTTCAAGAATTATTTCATTAAGGGTACTTCCTACTCTCACTTATATGCATGATTCAAGTTGCAAAATTATCATTCATTGATTTGAAATGCATGAAATGACATAGTATTTATGAACACTTCATATAACTACATTGGGTTGATGATTTCTTAAATGGATCTTGTTAAATCTTTACCTAAATACTATATTTTGATTTAAATCATAAATATTATGTTCACATAAGCATGTATTGTTGTCTATTTACATGAATGGATAGATTTTGGAAGATGTGCTATCTTTTTTTTTAACTATTATGGATTTTTGAATTTCACTATGGGTTATTTAAATTATGATTTTAAATGATATATTCTCACTATAAATATGCTCATTCCTATAGGATCTCATCTTGATGGCTGAATTAACAAGAACTTATGTTATTCTATGGTCCAAGTATGTGCATGAACATGATTTGCAAGATCATGACCAAGATTATAAAGCTCCTTTTTATGCTATTATAACACACCCTCATGTGAAAGAAAAATGCTTACTTTAAGGGGGTCACAATTTTTAATGAGCTCCTCTTATTAAGATGTTATGATTTACAAGTTTATGAATGTCAGATTATACTTATATTTATATATTCCATGGGACTAGACTTATTGATGTCAAGAATAAATGAATGAATGATTGAATGATTGAAATCTAAGTTCTTTCACCTAGCTATGATTATCAAATGATGATAGGCCGATAATAGAGGCATACATAAGAGTTAAGAACTATATTTATGATGATGATTAATGTTCTAAACACTTATGGTATAGATTAATAGAATATCTCTCCATATTAAATGACTTATGATTTATGCATATGATTATTTTATGAGAGCTACACTTAGCATCAAGTGGACTTTGGAATATATGCAAATACTCCACATTAGCTGGGGCATGAGACCACTAGTAAAATTTCATTGTCCCATAACTATGTGCCACCACAGGACAATAGGGGCCACTCGCTAGTAGAGGTTAAATTTTAAACTACCTATTAGTTGAGGCTTGCTCACTAGCTAGCGTTAGTGGATACACTTAAGCATCTTAGGAGGTCACCTTGCCAAGTGATTTCTCTCTTCTTCTAGTGTAGGGAAAACATCAAGACTCTATATTTAGCTCAATCACATGTTAAATGTTGATTAAAGGTTTCTTTCGCATATGTTTATGGTCCATTGCTACCACTAATGGTATTTATCACAAAGATATATGACTTTGTTTGAAATTATGCATGGCGTTCTTCTTTATAATTACTAAAGTTTCATTCATAGTAAGATGGTCTTTCCTTTAAAGTAATGTGTTGCTTTCCTAAAGGTATTTTCTACTATACTTGTGCATAACAACCTATGTTTCTCATTACTCTAAGTTTAAGCATTTTATCATGCAAACAATTAAGAGTAGATTTTTTTACTTTCCTCCTGCATTAACATATGTTTCATGGCTTACGTAATGTCTTACATGATTTTATTGTTCACTAGACTATGACGTATACTTTATTGCATGGCACACCTATATATTTAGTACACTCCATAGTACTAACACATACTCTATGCCTAAATGATTCATATAGGGATAGCCACTTCTTGATATCTTTCACGTGGTTAGATTTGGATCATAGAAGATCTTGCTTGTGGTGAACCCTCTAATTTGATGAAAATATCCATCTTTTATCTAGCTTGTTTATGTTAAGACATTGATACTCTTATTATTTTACTTTTGAGGGTGAGCTCGGGACATGTCTTGGCCCTCGCTTCATCTATGATTAGAGGGGTTGTTGGATAATATTCTATGTATGTATTAATCAATAATTTTGTTCCTATGATGAATTTTCCTGAGTCTTTATCCCATACTTGTTATTGCTTATGATGTTATTAGCTCGGTGGTGAAATTCCTAAGCCCTTACATCCCATAAAGTGTGTCCTATGCCCCTTTTCCTTAACATTATTTGTTGTGGTTGAATGGTGGAGATTCCTTATTCCTTTAGTCTATAGAGTGTGTCCTAAGCCCTTGATCCCATATAACTACTTAAGGAATGGTTGATTTATGTCTTGTTAGCGATAATTTGCTTGTTTATGATATAAGACTCTTTTAGGGAAACTTCAGGTTCCCTATTCACCATGTCACTCCTATGCCCTTGGCTTAGGTTGTGACAAGCTTGGTATTAGAGCACTAAGCTTGTAAATGGTCCTCAAAACCCCAAAATACCACAATGAATAGTGTCTTATTCATAGGTGTGAAGTGTGATACATCTATGAGCAGGAGGTCATAAGGAATTTAGGAATTGTCTCACTTCTTTCATGATCTATGTTATGCCTTAAAGTTGTCCTAGGGCTTTCTTTTTCTAATATATCATTATTTGCACTTTTCTGGGAAATAACTCCAAAAATAACTTCTAAAGCCCCTCAAGATGAGAGAGTGTCATATGTAGAGTTTTGGGCTGCTTTAACTATGTTGCCATAAGTTATGACTAACCAACTTAATTAAGGTACTAATGTTCTGGATGCTTCCATCTTGGTTTTTAGTGTAAGGAACTTTGCTGGGATAAATCCTCCCGGGTTGAATGGTTCAAAGGTGGAGGAAAATGCTCAAGAGTTTATGGATGAAGTGCACAAAGTGTTAGCCATTATGAGAGTGACATCGAAAGAAAAGGTTAGTGGCCTTTCTACTAAAAGAGGTGGCTCAAATATGAAATACTCAATGGAAAAGTGATAGGAATGAGAATTCGGTTCTACTTCTTATAGAGATTCAAAGACTTATTCCAAGATCGCTTCTTACCTGTGGAGTTGAGGAAAGACAAGATACAAAAATTTATCAACCTTTAGCAAGGAATATGAGAGTAAGGGAGTATTTCCTCAAGTTCACCCAACTCTCCAAATATTCTCCATCGATGGTTGCCGACCTTCATGCTAGAATAAGTAAATTTAGGTTAGGATTACCCAACTTGCTTGTTAAAGAGTGATTATTCCCATGTTCATAAGAGAAATAGATATTTCAAGGCTTATGACATATATAGAGCAAATTGAAGATGAGAAAGAATGGAAGAGAGTCTAAGAGGGCTTATTTTGATGAGGGTGGATCAACATTTACTAAGGCTCCGGAGGCTAGGAATAAGAAGGAAAGAAACCCCTATCCTACTTGTGACAAGTGCAGAAAGATGCATTTAGGAGAGTGTTTGGTGGGACAAGGAGGTTGTTTTTAGTGTGGTGAGTTACGGCACAAAAGGAGGGATTGGCTAACGGCCTCTAGGAAGGGAAGTTAAAGAGCTCAGAATGCTTTTCATGGTATGTATGTGTTTCCTTGATTATGGCAATGGTTGGTGCTAAATAGTTTGTAGTTGTGATGCTATAGTTAATGTTTCGGTGTGAGTGATTGAGTTAAGATATTGGTAAAAATGATTGTTTTCATGTTCATCCTCACACATCATTTATCTTAGTCTTGACTTGTTATTTATTGTGCATGTACTTTCATGAAGTGGATTTTGACAGAAGTTTGATGTGCAGTAATATAAATATGTTACTTATGCATTTTAAGTGGTATTCATTTCCAATAATTTGGAAATTTTCATGAAAACAATATTTGGCTTGGATTAGTTCATTCGTGATGGGTTGTTATATGTTTGTTTCACTCATATCGTGCTAGCTTGATTCACATCAGAGGACAAATGTTCCCAAGGAGAAGATATTATGGCGCGTTAGATCTCAAGCTATGACCCAAGTCATTCTGCATATGCAGATAGGCCCAACTTGATGACTTCTTATGTGATCAGATCAATTATTAGGTATTCAAAGTGTAATGCATGTGGTTTGGGATCATAAAGCATCTCTACATCAACCCAAGTTTAATGAGTTCCAATCGGTTAAGATTTGGTATGAGCTTATATAAGGGTCAACTTCAAATGGCAATATCTCTTAGCACATAATGAATTAGGAGACGCACTGCCTATAAAATTCAAGATCTTTGAATTATCTTTCCTATGACTCAAATTTTCCCTTATTTAAAGATCAGAGTAAAGATTTATGACTATTTTACTAAGACTTAACTATGTTATGCAATTTAGCGGGCTAATTTAGTGTCATGACCTAAGCCTAGGGCCTAGATAATAGCGAATGAGAAGTCCTAGGACAACCCAAATAAGCCTTGTGATTGTAATATGCACACATCCTTAGTTGCGGAAGAAAAATTAAACAATAACAAGAGTCGATAATTATAAAGGGAAACCAAGGCTAAGGGAAGTCTTTCAAATACATAGAAACATAAGAAGAGTCAAGCTTGAAAACATATATAAACTTAGTATCCAATAACACCTCTACTTTAGAATGGAGCGGGGGCCAAAACATTTCCTAGGCTCACTCTCATAGTAGCAAATATTCAATATGAGAAATAAGTCTCAACATAGCAAGAAATAAGTAGATATTGTCCTCTGAATAGAGGACTCACCAACGCTTTCTCCAAAGTACCAAACTAGCCATGTGGAGGAGGATGATCAAAAGGAGCTCCGGTTCCTACATGGTCATATCATGTAGTCATAGAGTATACATTAGTACATTTGAATGTACTAAGTATGTGGGATGCAATGCAACAATGATATAAGCCATCATATCCAAAATTCATACATATAGGCAATGGATATAATCTCAATATGACATGTATGATCAATGCTTATAATAAAACATGTATGTAAAACATTTAACTTACACATGATAATATACATATGTAGGAGAAGACCTTATCCGACATAGACCAAGTGAGCTAATACTTGGAATCCAAGGCATGACACCCCCTTGGTAAGGTGATCAATGCATGTCACCCCCTCGACAAGGTGATCGAGGTATGTCTCCCCCTCGACAAGGTATGGTGTCTTTCCAAGGTAAACCATAAATAATAACATGAACAATCCGAGCCATGTCACCCCCCCACCCCCCGACAAGGTGTGGTATAACTAGATGGATCCGCTAGAAACCATAAAGGGATAATATGTATAATCCTATATGGCACATAGTTTAGAGACTACAGAATTTCTATAAGGACTCCTTGAGTTGAGCTCCCATCTTAAGCCTCAATTGGTGCTAAGTCTAATCCCACGAAATATTTGAAAAAGTCATAACTTGAGTAACTTATAAGAAATATGATAACATGACATGAGTAGCTCATAAATATGTTTGACCTCTATTAGTGAGCCTAACTTGAACATTAGAATAAATAATCATACATGATCCCTTGCCTTGACATGAATGGCTCACAAGAGGTTACAATCATAAAATAGGGCTCAACGTGATACGCGTAAAATCATAGATACTTTTCATGAATTCAATACATGCTTGAAAGCCCTTAATCATCATGAAGTCACTTGACTTGTAAACCATGTAAACAACTTAAGAATTCTTGTCATATAATTTCATCAAACACATAATGGGTTCATCAGACTTGTTCAAAATCATGCAACTCAAGAGTATAACGAGACAATTAAAACCAATTCAAAATCAACCCACCAACATTGTAATAAAACCCAAAATTGGATATCATGAAATCAATATCAAAAATTCATCATAGTTCATAATTTTCATAGTTCAAATCATGCATAATCTCAATAGATATAAATCAACACATGAAATAAGCTTAAAATAGATATTCATGCATAATCAATCAATACTTGATAAAACCCCAACATAATTTTCTTTCATAATTCATAATAAGGGATACCCATAGGTATTATAACTTGAAATCATGCAAATTTTCATAAAGAAAAGGTTGGGCTCCATGGATGAAAGGACCCATGGATGAAGACCCACATACCTCAAACTTAGATTTGATTGAGATGAGCTTGAAAGAAACTTGAAGGTTGGATTGGGTCCATGACTTCCAAAGTTGAGCCTGAAATCTTTGAAGTTGAATGAGAGATTTGATAAAGTCATAGAGAGGTTCTTGAGAGGGTTTTATGAGTTATAGAGTTGAAATATGGTTAAGTATTGAAGAGTTCATGTTTAAATGGGCATTGGATTATTACCCCAATGCCCTTGGACACAATAAGAAAACCAAGGAAAATTTTATACTAGTCCGCACCCTAGGTGCGACACAGACCAGACGTGGAGCACCAAATTCACTAGTCCGCGCCCCAAGCCATCGCAGCCTGGGCGTGGACAAACACTAGGTTAAGAAACATTAGCAACAATAATTTTTCACTATGGGTCTTCTAAAATCTGGGTTATACCCATTTCCCACTAAATTATGCCCCCTGATTAAAAATATGAAGTCAGATTTTCAAAATCATGCACAAATTTTGAGGTTTATAGAAATTACGATTATGGGGCTTTCTGAAGCATATGTGGGGTGTTTCAATATCTCCCCCTTGGGAATATTCATCCCGAATGTCAAAGAAACATGCATAACAAAAGTAATTATGGATTTTTCAGCCCGACATAAATGTAATAAATGTACTTAAACATCATTCTCTAAAAGTCACAACATGAATACCAAAAATCACTATAAACTTGTTATCATGAACATGAATACACGCAAAAATGGCATGAGGGTTGAACTTAAGACTTGAATTCAAAGATGGGACACAATTTATTACCTTTGGCTTGAGTAGAGTGGAAGATGTATGGGTATTTATTTTTTATGTCTGCCTCGGCTTCCCATGTGCCACTTTCAACTTGTTGATTCCTCCAAAGGACCTTGACGGATGATACATCTTTGTTCCTTAACATTTTCACTTGTCTGTCCAATATCTCCACCAGGACCTCCTTATAGGTCAAATTATCCTACACAACACCCATAACTTCTCAGGGCACTATGGCACTTGGGGCACCAACACGTCTCTTCAACATAGACACATGGAAGACCGTATGAACCATATCCATCTTCATAGGCAACTCCAATTCATATGAAACCTTACCAACTCTCCTCAAAATTCTATAAGGTCCTATAAACCTTTGGCTCAATTTACCTGTCTTGCCAAATCGGACCATAGCCTTCATGGGTGAGGCTTTCAAGTAAACCCAATCACCAACCTTAAACTTAAGATCTCTTCTTCTCAAATCGAAATACGACTTTTGTCTACTTTGAGCCATCTTAAACCTTTCCCTTATCAACCTTACCTTCTCCAAAGCTTCCATAACCAAATTCGGGCCTAAAAAGCCATCTCTCCCATATCAAATCACCCAACTGGGGATCAACAATGCCTACCATATAGAGCTTCAAAGGGAGTCATGTCAATACTAGAGCGGTACCTATTATTGTAAGCAAATTTAATAAGTGAAAGATGTTCATCCCAATTACCCATAAACTCAAAAACACAAGCCCTAAGCATATCCTCAAGAGTTTGAATAGTCCTTTCGGCTTTGCCATCCATTTGATGATGAAAAGTCGTGCTAAGCTTGACCTTGGTACCAAGCCCCTATTAGAAGGATCTCCAAAAATATGATGTGAACTGAGTACCATGATCTGAAATGATAAAAAAAGGTACCCCATACAATCTAACGAACTCATGAATATACAATTTGGCGTATTTTTAGGCACCATAAGTTATTTTAACCAATAGAAAGTAAGTCGATTTTGTCATTCTATCAACAATAACCCTAATGGAATCAAACTGCTTCCTAGTCTTTGGCAACCCAACCATAAAATCCATGTTGATCCCTTCCCACTTCCAAGTAGGAATTTTTATGTCTTACGCTAGGCCACCCAACCTTTGATATTCGACTTTTACATGTTGGCAATTGTGTCAACCGGCTACAAACTTGGCAATATCTCTCTTTATACCACCCCACCAATACAGCACTCTCAAATCTCTATACATCTTTGTGGAACTGGGGTGAATAGAATAGGATGAATTATGAGCCTTATTCAAAATCAACTCCCTCAAGTCATCAACATTAGGCATACACAATGTCACGAGCCAAGCCTAGGGCCTACATGTGACTGGCAAATAGGGAACCCCAACGAACCCAAAACAAGCCTCATAGTGTATCATTACACATCCTTGGTCGTAGAAGCAATTAAAAGTGACAAATAGAGATAAGCATAAATAGGGGAAATGGGACTAAGGGAGTGAGAGAGAAAGAGAGAGTAAAACTTAAATAATATAGATGATCCAAAGCTTAACCATAATATACAACTTATCCAACAACACCTCTAAACATAGATACTTAGCGGGGGCTAAAACAAGTAACTAGGCTCTCCCTCATAGTCAAAGTAGCAATAAAGAAGAGAGTATCAATACATAGCATAAGAAATATACACCAACATCCTCGGAATGGAGGACTCACCAACTAGCTTGAGATATAATCGAACTAGCCATGTAGAGGAGGAGGATGGCCAAATGGAGCTCCAATTCCTACATCGTAACATCATGTAGGAATAGAGTATGCATTAGTATGTTTGAATATACTAAGTATGTAGGATACGATGCAACAAAAGATAGGCAACATAGTCAAAATGTATAATAATAATCAATAGATAGCATAGTAGCAATATGACATGTATGAAGGATGCTAGAAGTAAAACATGCTTATATAGAACATATCACATAGATAAGAAGAGACCATGATCATAGACCAAGCAACTAGTACTCGGGATCCAAGGCTTAGCACCCCTTGGTACTGATCGAGGTACAAACCCCTCAACAATGTTAGTGGACTTAACACCCTCCATCAAAGTGGTCAAGGCACCAACCCCTCAGCAAGGTTAATAGACTTAACACTCTCCATCAAAGTGGCCAAGGTACCAACCCCTCAATAAGGTTAATGGACTTAAAACCCTCCATCAAAGTGGTCAAGGTACCAACCCCTAAACAAGGTTAATGGACATAACACCCTCCATCAAAGTGGTCAAGGTACCAACCCCTCAACAAGGTTATGGTCAACATGTAACACTATAACAAGGTTAATGGACATAACTCCCTCCATCAAAGTGGTCAAGGTACCAACCCCTCAACAAGGTTATGGTCAACATGTAACACTATAGAATCTTATCATGAAATTAACAAATGTACAATATACTTTCATTATCATAAAGTCATATATCTCATTTGCCAAGCTTTAGGCCTTCAACAACTCAAGAATCATAAATCGGACATTTTATCAAACACTTGGTGGGTGTGTAGTATTAGTGTAAAACCATGCAATCCAAGAGTGAAAACATGTAAGTAAATACAATGTAAAACCATCAATCAATACTTGGTAACACCCTCAAAAAATATACATCAAAACCCTTCATCAAGTCTCACAATAGATCTTAGATCCATAGCTCAAAACATATCAAACAATCACAATTACATTAACCCCAACATAGTCTGCAGTGAATTTCTTAATAAATAAAATCCATGAGTAAATTAACTCTAAATCATGCAATAAAAGGTAAAAAGAGGCTTGGGCATCATGGGTGAAGGGAACCCATGAAAGAAATCCACATACCTTGACTTTGGAGAGTTTCTTAAAGAAGAATTGAAATGAAGATGTGAAGCTTGAATGAAATCCTTAGATCCGGATGAGTTTTGGGACTCTTGAATCTTGAGGAGGACTTGGGGCTTGACTTGGTTTCCTTGAATTCCAACAAAACTTCTTCAAAACCTTGAGAATGGATGAAGAATTTGATGAAGATTAGAGAGGATTTTGAGAGATTTTTGGTTCGTTTTCATGGCTCAAAATGGCTTGACAATGAGAGATTTTCATGTATATAGGTATAGGGTTATTACCCAATTTCCCTAGAGTAAAAAGAAAAAATTCTCAAAAATTTTTGAACTAGTCCATGTCGCAGATAGCTATTGTTTTTGCGAAGTTTCACCAAAAATTATTTTTCTTGGGATGGACAATGTATACCTTGTAGGTACTCATTTTCCCCCTCAATTTCGCCCTCTGAACAAGAATATGAAGTCGAATTTGCAAAATTCAAGACGAATTTTGAGATATTGAAAAAAAATGCATCATAGGGACTTTTCGAGCTACGTAGAGGGGTGTTTAAATATCCTTTATTTGAATTACAAGGAATTACTATTATGGGGTCATTCATAGGCAAGTGTGGGCATTTCATACAATCTACCTTAGTACCTAAGGATACCATCTCCCCCTTGGTAGAAAACCTCCACTTTACCATCTTTCACTAAAGCCTTTAACTCTAGCAAGGCGGGGTTAAGGTCTTGTGTTGACTTGACTTCCTCAATCAAAGAAGTTTTTGAACCATCAACAACCACTACACCATCATTTTGAACTTCATTTAACCTAACCCCCAACCTAGCCAACTGGTGAACATCTCTAGCCACCTACTTGTCACCAACATCAATATGAGCTAGGCTACCCATGGACACTCTACCTAGAGCATCGGCCACTTCATATGACTCATGCAACAACTACAACTCAACATGGAACTTTTTAGCAACAAAGGGGGTAACAAAGAAAAGGGTCGCATCTGGATCAATCAAAGCATATACATCAAGAATAATGATTTTCAACATACCGGTAACAACATCGGGGGCCACACCAACCCCTTGCCTTCCATGTAGAGCATAGAATCGATTGTGCCTCAGGGCACCGCCTTGAGGACCACCTCTACCTAATGGGATCGCATTTGTACCCTAAACCTTGCCACAGTTTCTTGGACAATCTACTTTCTTGTAACCAAGCTCCCCACAACTATAGCATGCACTAGTACCCTTCAAACACGGGCCATTATCATTCTTCCCACATCTAGGACACATATCATTAGGAGCCACAACATCTACACCTTGGGGTCTAGGGAAATCATTGGCAAACTCCCTATTTGTAGCATGAGGAGGCCTTTGGCCTTGTAGAAGTCTAACACCCTTATGGAACATACCCTCAAACTGAGCCCTCCTAGCCTCATGACCCCTCTTCTTTCTCAACTTCTCATCCTCCATTTGCTCAGCATATGTCATCAACCTATACAAGTCTATATCATCAATAAGAAAAGCAAACTAGCATTCTTCACTTACCAAGTCAGAAACCCCCATAACAAACTTATTCATCCTTGACCTAGAGTCGGCCACCAAGTGAGGAGCATACTTCAAAAGTTGATTAAATTTGAGGGCATATTTTCTCACACTCATACCACCTTTTTTGAAGTTCATAAACTTAACCAACTTTACTTCCCTAAACTGAACAGGGAAGAACCAATTAAGGAAGGCCACTTTAAATTCCTCCCAAAGCACCACATAGCCATTACCCTTCTCACCTTTCCATTGATCAAGCTAAATTTGGGCCAGCCCCTTGAGTTGGTACGTTGCCAACTCTGCCTTCTCATTCGGCCCAACACCTATGATTAACAAGATTTTGTAGATTTTATCAATAAACTCTTGTGGATCCTCATCCACCTTTGACCCATGGAAAACCGAATGATTCATCCTCATAAAGTCCCTTACCATAGCTCCCGGGGTAGTACCATAAGGGGTTTCGGCCCCTTGTTAGACTTGGTTCACCACCACTTCGGCAAGCATAGTAAGAGCATCCTGGAACGCACTATTGGTAGGTTGCTCCTTGAGAGTTTGGGCCCATCTTCCTTTACTATTCAGCATGATCTAGCATGTCAAAGAATAATCGTTAGGGGGGAATACTTATCACAACTCTATAGAATGACTTAGGACATGAAGAAGGGAAACATTTCTCAAAAGGCCTCATAGCCTCTTATTCATAGTCATGGCGCGCTTCACAACCATGAATAGGACTCTAATCGGTGTGGTGTGTTGGACTCCAAGGATTTACCAACCTAGTGATATGATACGAAGTTTGTCACAAGCCAAGCCTAGGGCCTAGATGTGACCGACGAATGTGAAACCCGAAGGAACCCTAAACAAGTCTCATAGCATATCATTACACATCCTTGGTCGCGAAAGCAATATAAAACATCATAAGAAACATGTACAAGGGGAAATGGGACTAAGGGAGAAAGAAACAGTGTAATACTTAAACAACATAGATGAGTCAAAGCTCAAACGTAATACATAATTTGTCCACCAAATACCTATAAAACATAGATAGAGCGAGGGCCAAGACAAAGTAACTGGGCTCACCCTCATAGTCAATTAGAAGATAAGATAGTGTCTCAATACATTGATAAGAGGAAAGAGTAAACTAAAGTCCCCGAAATGGAGGACTCACCAACAAGCTTAGAATAGTACCATCTAGCCACATGGAGGAGGAGGATGATCAACTTAGGCACCGGTTCCTACATGGTAATAACATGTAAGCAAGAGTATGCGTTAGTACGTTTGAATAGACTAAGAATATGGGATGCAATGCAATAACAGATAAGCTTCATGATCAATATGCATAACAATACGCAATAGGTATAATATAGCAAGAGACATGTATGATCAATGCATAAGTAAAAACATGCTTCAGTAACTTATGTTCATATAAGATATCATATGTGAAGAAGAGACCAAGCTAGAATTCCAAGGTATAAACCCCTTGGGGTTAGTGATAATGCCGCCCCATCACTTTGGTGGATGAGTGTGAACACCTATCTCAGTTGGTATTATGCCGCCCTATCACCTAGGTGGATGAGTACGAATCCCCATCTCAATTGATGAGTATAAACCCCCATCTAGGTTGATGATGATGCCACCCCATCACCCTAGTGAAGATGAGCATAAACCCTTGTTCTAGGTTACCCGGGCTCTTGTCCCCTCGGATCAGGCATGGTCTGATGCAACACTTCATATAGAGTACATCATATGCATAAGCTCATTTCATCATCATATAGTCAATTATATCATATACATAAGCTCTTTTTGTCATCATAACATATAGATAAGCTCTTTTTGTCATCATAATATCATTCATATCATATCTCATGCTTTGGACCTTCATTTCCTTAAGAAACCATAACCGGATATTTTATCAAACACCTTGGAGATGTGTAATGGAGATAAAAGACCATGCAATTTAGAGATAAAATCATGCAAGAAAATCTGTAGTAAAACCATCAATCAATACCTTGCAACACCCCCCAAGACATTCACATCAAAACCCCTCATCAAATCCAACATTAGATCCAAGATTTAGAGCTCAAAACATGTTAAAACAACCATACTTCATGAAATAAAATTTTAGGCACCATGAGTGGAAAGATCCAATGGTTCAACACCACATACCTTTGCTTTTGTGAAGTTCTTAAAGAAGACTTTAATGGAAATTTGAAGCTTCTGTGAGATCCTCAAAGAAATCCTTGAGATTGGCCTTGAGTTTGGGACTTGAAATTAGGGTTAGAAATGAGTCTAAGTGTTTGGGGAAATATTGAGGAATGTTTAGGGTGATATAAGGTTGAAATAAGACTAAGTATAGGTGAAAATACATTTGGCAAAACTTAGGTCCAATACTTAGAAAAATCTGGGTGAACTAGGAAAAGACAGTGTAGATATAAAACTCTCCGCATCGCGGAGAGGTCGCGGATGCCCACTGGAATTTGCACCAAGTGAAAATTTCATAAATCGATTCCTTTTCTTTAAAATCAAGGTTAAACCCTTTTCACCCTAACTTGGACCCCCTGAACAAGAATATAAAGTTAGATTTTTGAAATTCCAAACAGATTTTTAGAAATATGGAAAATAAGTTTCGGGTACTTCCAAGGCACGTTTTTAGGCACTTTTTGGGGTCGTTACAATCCAATCTAACAAATTAAGTCCAACCAAAATCACAAGAAATGACCCAATGCAATAAGAACATGAACAAGCCTAAGCCCTTCTAGCAATAATAGACTCACATAACCATACCCTACTAACAAGAAAAGGAACAATAAAAGGAAAAGTAACCCCCGGAACCATCAAAGCATGTACAACAACACCAAGAAAAGCCTTTAACCTATCGATAGCAGTATCAAGTCCCTCTTCCCCTCCTTGCCTTCTTTGACGAGCATAGAACCGATTATGTCTTAGAGCATACCCTTGATCAACATTACCACCTCTATCCTTTTTGCGCTTATGAGGACAATTTATTATCTTGTGACCCTTCTCTCCACAACCATAACAAGCATTGGTTTTCTTCGAGCATGGGACATCATGGCGTCTACCACATTTTGGGCACCTATCATAAAGTACCATACTACCACTACCGTTGAGACTTTGGAACTTTCCTCCAACATGGGCCCTCTTGGCCTCCTTACCTCTCCTCTTCCTCAACTTCTCCTCCTTTATTTGTTTGGTGTAGGTCATTAAGTAAGCCAAATTCATGTCACTATTCAACAGAGCAGACCAGCACACCTTACTCACCAAGTCAGACACTCCCATCATAAATTTACTAATCCTAGATCATAGATCGACCACCAACTAGGGAGCATATTTTGAAAGTTGATTGAACTTGAGGGCATAATCCCTCACACTCAAAGAACCCTATTTTAAATTCATGAATTCTACCTTCTTAGCCTCCCTAAGCTCAAGTTTGAAGAACCATTTAAGAAAAGCCGCCTTGAACTCCTCCCATAAAACCACTTTGTCTACCCCTTTCTCTTCCTTCCACTGATTAAACCATATTTGTGCAACCCCCTTGAGTTGGTAAACTGCCAACTCCTCCTTTTCCTATGACCTTACACTAATCATAGCAAACACCTTGTAGACCTTATCAGTGAACTATTGAGGGTCCCCATCAACCATTGACCCATAAAATACCGACAAATTCATCCTCATAAAGTCTCTCACCTAAGATGCAAGAGTAGGAGCATGAGGGGCTTGGGCCCCTTGGTTAGCATGGTTAACCACAACTTATGCAAGCAAGGTGAGAGCATCTTGGATTTCTTCATGAACCGGTCCCCCATCTTGAGGAGCACGAGAGGCCGATTGCTCCTCGGGGGTACGGGCACTTCTTCCTCTTGTGTTAGGCATGATCTAGCATATCAAAAAACAATTGCTAGGGGGGAAAACTTACTTTAATGAAGAAGGAAAACATTTTCTAAAATGTCTCATAGCCTCTTACTCATAGTTGTAGTGTACAACATAACCATGAATAAGACTCTAATCAATGCAGAGTGTTAGACTTTGAGTATCTAAAAACCTAGTGCTTTGTACCATCTTTGTCATTACCCAGGCCTAGGGCCTAGATGTGATCGGAGAATGGAGAACCTGAGGGAATCCCAAAAGAGCCTCATAGCATATCATTACACATCCTTGGTTATGGAAGCAATTAAAAATAACATATAGAGATAAGCATAAAAAAAGGAAATAGGGACAAAAGGAGTGAAAGAGAAAGAGAGAGTGATACTTAAATATCATAAATGGGTCATAGCTCAAGCATAATACAAAACTTGTCCAACAACACCTCTAAACATAGATACTTAGCGGGGGCCAAGACAAGTAACCGGGCTCACCCTCATAGTCAAAGTAACAATAAAGAAGAGAGTATCAATACGTAGCATAAGAAATATAGACCAACATCCCTAGAATGGAGGACGCACCAACTAGCTTGAGAGACAATCGAACTAGCCACTTGGAGGAGGAGGATAGCTAAATAGAGTACTGATTCCTATATGATAATATCATGTAGGCATAGAGTATGCGTTAGTACATTTGAATGTACTAAGTATGTAGGATGCGATGCAACAAAAGACAGACAACATAGTCAAAATGCATAATAATAATCAATAAATAGTATAGTAGCAATATGACATGTATGAAGGATGCTTGAAGTAAAACATGCTTACAAAGAACATATTACGTAGATAAGAAGAGACCATTATCATAGACCAAGCAACTAGTACTATGAATCCAAGGCTTAGGACCCCCTTGGTAGTGATCGAGGTGCCAACCCCTCAACAAGGTTAGTGGACTTAACACCCTCCATCAAAGTGGTCAAGGTACCAACCCCTCAACAAGGTTAATGGACTTAACACCCTCCATCAAAGTTGTCAAGGTACCAACTCCTCAACAAGGGTAATGGATTTAACACCCTCCATTAAAGTGGTCAAGGTACCAACCCCTCAACAAGGTTAATGGACTTAACACCCTCCATCAAAGTTGTCAAGGTACCAACTCCTCAACAAGGGTAATGGATTTAACACCCTCCATTAAAGTGGTCAAGGTACCAACCCCTCAACAAGGTTAATGGACTTAACACCCTCCATCAAAGTTGTCAAGGTACCAACTCCTCAACAAGGGTAATGGATTTAACACCCTCCATTAAAGTGGTCAAGGTACCAACCCCTCAACAAGGTTAATGGACTTAACACCCTCTATCAAAGAGGTCAAGGTACCTACCCCTCAAAAAGTTTATTGGACTTAATACCCTCCATCAATGTGGTCAAGGTACCAACCCGTCTAAAAGGTTAATGGACATAACACCCTCCATCAAAGTGGTCAAGGTAACAACCCCTCAACATGGTTATGGTCAACATGTAACACTGTAGAAGCTTTTCATGAAATTAACACATATACAACATACTTTCATCAACATAAAGTCATATATCTCATATGTTAAGATTTAGGCCTTCAACAACTTAAGAATCATAAACCAGACATTTTATCAAACACTTAGTGGGTGTGTAGTGTTAGTGTAAAACCATGCAATCCATGAGTGAAAACATGCAAGTAAGTCAAATATAAAATCATCAATAAATACTTGGTAACACCCTCAAACAATATACATCAAAACTCTTCATCAAGTCTCATAATAGATCTTAGATCCATAGCTCAAAACATGCCAAACAATCACAATTTCATAAACCCCAACAAAGTGTGCAGTGAATTTCTTAATAAAAAAGACCCATGAGTAAATCAACTCTAAATCATGCAACAAAATGTAAAAGAAGGCTTGGGTACCATGGGTGAAGAGAACTCATGAAAGAAACCCATATACCTTGACTTTGGAGAGTTCTTGAAGAAGATTTAAAATGGAGAAGTAAAGCTTGAATGAAATCCTTAGATCCAGATGAGTTTTGGGACTTTTGAATCTTGAAGAGGACTTGGGGCTTGACTTGGTTTCCTTGAATTCCAACAAGACTTCTTGAAACCCTTGAGAATGAATGAAGAATTTGATGAAGATTAGAGAAGATTTTGAGAGGTTTTTGGTTGGAATTCAGCGCTCAAAATAGCTTGACAATGAGGGATTTTCGTGTATATAGGTATAGGGTTATTACCCAATTTCCCTAGAGTAAAAAGAAAAAATTTTAAAAAAATTTTGAACTAGTCCGCGTCGCAGACAGCTACTATTTTTGTGAAGTTTCACCCAAAATTATTTTTCTTAGCATGGACAAAGTATACCTGGTAGGTACTCAATCTCCTACTTAATTTCACCCTCTAAACAAGAATATGAAGTTGGATATGTGAAATTATGGACAAAATTTGAGATATTGAAAAAAATTGCATCATAGGGCCTTTTCGAGCTACGCGAGGGGTGTTTAAATATCCCTGATTTGAAATACAAGGGAATTACTATTATGGGGTCATTCATCGGCAAGTGTGGGGCATTTCACACAATCTACCTTGGTACCTAAGGGTACCATCTCTCCCTTGGTAGAAAACCTCCACTTACCATCTTTCACCAAAGCCTTCAACTCTAGCAAGGTGGGCTCAAGGTCTTGTGTTGACTTGACTTCCTCAATCAAAGAAGATTTGGAACCATCAACAACCACTACACCATCATTTTCAACGTCATTTAACCTAACCCCAACCTAGTCAACTGGTGAACTTCTCTAGCCACCCACTTGTCACCAACATCAATATGAGCTAGGCTACCCATGGACACTCTACCTAGAGCATCGGCCATAGCATTAGCATTGTCGGGATGATAGTGCACACTCTTGTCATAATCCTTAAGGAGTTCTAACCACCTTCTTTGCCTCAAGTTAAGATCTTTTCGTGTGAGCACATATTTGAGACTCTTATGGTCGATAAACATATCAACATCTACCCAATACAAATAATGATGCCAAATTTTCAAAGCAAACACCACGGTCGCCAAATTCAAGATCATGGGTGGGATAATTTTTCTTATGCACCTTAATTTGCCTAGAGGCATATCTTATAACCTTGCCATTTTGCGTCAACACACACCCCAAACCAATCCTTGAAGCATCACAATAAACCACAAACCCTTCTAACCCTTCCGGTAAGGCCAAAATAGGAGTAAAGATAAGCTTGTCTTTCAAAGTTCGAAAACTCTATTCACATTCATCGGTCCAAATAAATTTTGCATTCTTTTGGGTCAATTTTGTCATAAGGAAAGCAATAGAAGAGAAACCATTTACAAACCTCTACTAATAGCCCGCTAAACCCAAGAAACTCTTAATATCTGTTGAAGTCAAGGGCCTAGGCCAATTTCTTATCACCTCTGTCTTCTTAGGATCCACCTCAATGCCATCACCCGACACCACATGCCCTAGAAATGTAACCTCCTTCAATAAAAATTCACACTTCTTATATTTACTAAACAATCTCTAATCCCTCAAAATTTGTAACACCACCCTCAAATGATTCACCTAATCCTCTTCACTCGGAGAATAAATCAAGATATCATCAATAAGGACCACCACAAACATATCAAGGTAAGGTTTAAAGACCCTATTCATGAGATCCATGAATATAGCCAGTGCATTAGTCAAGCCAAAAGACATTACTACAAATTCAAAGTACCCATATCTAGTTCGAAAAGCTATCTTGGGAATATCACACTCCCTCACTTTTACTTAGTGGTATCTACACCAAAGAACAATCTTAGAAAAGTGACTAGCCCCTTGAAGCTGATTAAAAAGGTTCTTGGTAGAGGATACTTGTTCTTTATGGTGACCCTATTAATTTGTCGGTAATCAATGCACATTCTAAGGGAACTATCCTTATTCTTCACAAACAACACTGGTGCACCCTAAGGTGACTTGTTAGGCCTTATGAAACCTTTTTCCAACAAATCCCTCAATTGATCCTGCAATTCCTTAAATTCCATCGAGGCCACACGGTAAGGGAGAATAAAAATGGGTTGTGTATCAGGAAGGAGGTCTACACCAAAGTCTATTTCCCTTTCGGGAGGAACACCGAGAAGCTCATCGGGAAAGACATCAAGAAACTCTTTGACCACCAGAACTGACTCAATAAGAAGGACTTTGGATTCCACATTCCTAACCTCAAAAGATGATAAAGGCAACCCTTAGAAATCAACTTTTAGGCTTTAAGACAAGAAATGAACCTACCTTTGACTACCACATTACAACTTTTCCACTCAAGAACGGGCTCATTCGGGAATTGATATCTCACCCTACGGGTCCTACAATCAATGGAAGCATAATATGCATGTAACCAATGTCACGACCTAAGTCTAGGGCCTATACGTGATATGGTGAATAAGAAACCCGAAAGGGGGCCCAAACAAGCCTCTTTACATATCATTATTCATCCTTGGCAACAAAAGCATTCAAATCAACAACAAGAGTAGTAAAAAGGGAATATAGGACTAAAGGACATTATTTATATCATAGAAACATAGCATGCTTAATAGAGTATAGCATTAATACATCATAAGGTTCCAACAACACCTCTACTACATAGATAGCAGCGGGGGACCAAGACAAGCAACCAGGCTCACCCCTTTTAGTCATAAGCATATATCAAAGGAAAGAGTCTTAATACATAACATAGAATCCAAGACATTGTCCCCGGAATGGAGGATTCACCGAACTTGCTTGAGAGAAATCGTACTAGCCACGTGGAGGAGGATGATCAAACAGGGCTCCAGTTCCTACATAGTAACATCATATAGGCATAGAGTATGCGTTAGTACATTGGAATGTACTAAGTATCTAGGATGCAATATAATAAGAGATAGGCAACATAATCAAAATGCATAAACTTAGGCAATGAATAAGCATATAGCAATATATCATGCATGGATAACGTTTAGAGTAAATCATGCTTACATAGGACATAATACATGTGTAAGGAGAGACCATCAATATAGGATATCCAAGGCCTAATATCCCCTTGGAGACGTGAATGAGGTACAAAGCCCTTAATATGGTTATTGAGGTACCAACCCTTCAACATGATTATTGGGGTACATATCCCCTAATCCGGTAGCACAGGCCTACTACCTCCTGAGCGAGGCAATCGACATACAAATCCCTCAATATGGTTATTAAGGTACGTACCCCCCAATTCGGTAGCACGGGCCTATTACCTCCCGACCGAGGCAATCGAGGTAC
Organism: Solanum virginianum; assembly: GCA_000787875.1. Classification (NCBI taxonomy): domain Eukaryota; kingdom Viridiplantae; phylum Streptophyta; class Magnoliopsida; order Solanales; family Solanaceae; genus Solanum; species Solanum virginianum. The sequence goes on from DF361827.1 coordinate 37,091, forward strand.
AAATCTCTCGATATGGTTATTGGGGTACATATCCCCAAATGTGGTAGCATAGGCCTACTACCTCCCGAGCGAGGGTTTGTCAACTCACAACACTATAGAGCAAAATAACATATACATATATTTCTTTCATCATCGTAAAGTCATTCAACTCATAAGACATGCATTGGACCTTCAAAACCTTAAGGAATCAAATCCAGAAATTTTATCAAACATTTTATGCATGTGCAGTGCTAGTGTAAAACCATGAAATTCAAGGATGAAATCATGCAAGAAAGTTTAATGTAAAACCACCCACCAACACTTGGTAATACCATCATGTAATTCAAGGATGAAATGATGCAAGAAAGTTTTATGTCTTGTTACATATGATATACTTATCTATGATATGAGGCTTGTTGGGGGCACCTCCAGATTCCCCATTCATTGTGTCAATCCTAGGCCCTAGGCTTGGGTCATGATACCTATGAACCATGAGCTATATTTCAAAGGACATCTTGTAGATTGAGGTCGTGGTTGGGGCCCGATAGTTTTTAATGAAGGGTTTTTGGTCATTTTTACCTGATTAATATCTAAAATATATCATTTTGACCCCTAACTACCTCAAATTTGATTAAACTCCTCTCAATCTCATTATTTCCTAGAATTATATTGATTTCCATGGCTTTTCTCTATCAAAGACTCTCCATTGAAGTGCATAGGATTTCAAGCTCCCCAAGGGAAGATTCTTGACTCTTATATAATTCCCTTTGATGGGAAGATTCTAGACTCTTATGTTTAGTTTGCTTTTAAGACTTAAATTTTGAATGCTCTACTTATAAATATGATTTATTACCCTATATATGCTTATGTTATGCTAAGAGATTTGGATGGGGTGCCTTCGAGTTCCAGATTCATTATGTTATGACTAGGCCCTAGGCTGGGGTCTTGACACAAATCATTCTTTAACTTTAACTTTAGGGCCACATGTAAACCCATTAGCCTGGCCTAAAAAGGCCATCTATGGTAGCAACAAAGTTATGAGACTAAGAGAATCTACTAAGGGCCCTTTAGGTCGCGCTCCCACTTAAAGTCTCATTTGGTGCAAAGCCATGGCCTGGGAAATAATAATAGTTTTAAAGTAATTATTCATAGACATTAAGTTCAATATTCTTAAAATTCATAGAGTATCTCATGAACATTTAGGATTCAAATTATCCTTATCACATGCGAAATCCATCATTTGGGTGAGAAAACCTTTCACCAATCATTTACTTAATTATAAAAAGAGCTTTCATAATCATATTTATAATTCATGAATCTTTAGTTGAAACCCTTATCATTCAAAACATAATTCATTGGGACATAGGATAAAACTAAGTGGGTTTAAGCATTTAGACTTTAAATCATGTAATGCAAGAAGATTATGCATAAATATCATGAAATTCATAAATTAAAATGGTTCATAAAATAACCCACTAGATTGTCGTAAAGCACCTTACAAATTTATGATACCCCATAACTTTATACTCTTGCATATCCATGTTTTAAGCCTCATTTGGTTAGTTTGGGGTGTATTAGCTTCATGGGAGACTCCTAGTACCTAAACGAGTTCAAGACTTCCCAAAAAGTTAAGTTTTAGGTGATGGTTCATTCAATGGTCAACTTTAAACTAGCATAACCCTTAGCACATTTAGAAATGGGTGGCCCACAATATTTCAAATGAAAGACATTTGAGTTATCTTCACAATGCACTTGGTTTCACCTTATTCTGAGGTCGGATGAGGAAGTTATGATCATTTTTGTAAGACTCTCCCATGCAAAGATGTCACACGAGTATATATATATATATATATATATATATATATATATATATATATATACACTAGTGGCACGGGTCGTGAGGCTTACTACTGTTCATGAGGAGGGGCGTGAATGTGAGTAAGGGAGGCTTGGTATACGTGGAGGTGAGTTTGGGGCTAAGGCATGGACCATGACCATCTACACGGGTTGTGGCAGGTGGAATGGGTCGTGTCCCTTGTCATGGAGCCTGGTAATCATTTTTTAGCAATAATTATGGTGCCTCGAGCCTCCACATAGGCCGTGAGGCTCCACATGACCCGTAAAGGCCTCCGTGGTCATGACGAGACGTCTTTTTCCAGTCGATTTCCAACTTTAATTTTTGGACTAAGTACCTTGTCATGGGCACACCACATGACCTGGAGTGCTACATGACCTATGGGACCTTGTGTGGGGTAACACTGCCAAATTTTCCATCCGTTGAGGAATGGTATTTTCGTAAATGCTAATTACTCTAATGCCCTTGTTAGACTTCCAATGCTATTTTAACCTTCCGAAAAGACCTAAACAAGGTTCCAAAGGATCAAACTCATTAATGTCATATCAAATACACTATAACTTCTCTTAAAAGCCTCCACCAAGCCCCAATTCAATTTTAAGGAAACCCAAAATAATATTGGGTTCAAAGATCATTTCCAAGCCTCCATTCTTCCCAATCTCAATTCCAAGCAACTCTAGACCTAAGGTATGTGGGTTTCTTTCATAGGTTCCTTTCACACATGATACCTAACCCTCCATTTACTCAAATTGCATGATTTAAGTTTATTTACAAATGGGTCTTGATTATTATAAAATTCACTGCACACTAAGTTAAAGCTATGTGAAATTGTGATTTAAGAATTGAGGAGGGGTCTTGATGTATGTTTCTTGAGGGTGTTGTAAGGTATTCATTTATGGTTTTACAATGGATTTTATTACATGATTTCATCCCTATAATTCATAGTTTTATATTACACACCCTTTAAGTGTTTGATAAAATATTGGATGTAGTTTCTTGAGGTGTTGAAGGCCCAAAGTACAAGATATGATATGATTGACTATATGATAATGAAATGAGCTTATGTACATCATATATTGTATATATAAGTGTTGCATTACACCATGCCTAATCCGGAGGATCTAAGAACCCGAATAACCGAGATGGGGGTTTGTATTCATCAACCGAGGAAAAGGTTTGTACTTCTCCACCTAGGTGATGGGGCAGCATTATCACCAACCATGTGAAGGGTTAGTACGTCACCACCTAAGTGATGGGGCGGCATCATCACTAACCTCAAGGGGTTTATACCTTAGAAATCTAGCTTGGTCTATTCTTCACATATGATACTTTATATGAGCATGAGTTATTTAAGCATATTTTACTTGTGCATTGTTCATACATGCCATCTTTCTATAATATGCTCATTGCCTATTGCTATGCATTTTGATCATGATATAAATTTCTTTTTGCATTGCATCCCACATACTTAGTACATTCAAACATACTAATGCATACTCTTGCCTACATAATATCACCATGTAGGAATGGTGCTCAAGTTGATCATCCTCATCCTCCTCCACATGGCTAGACGGTGCTATTCCAAGCTTGTTGATGAGTCCTCCATTTCAAGGACCTTAGTCTATGTTTTCCTATTATCTATGTATTGAGACACTATCTTATGTTCTATTTGACTATGAGGGTGAGCCCGGTAACTTTGTCTTGGCCCCCGCTCTATCTATATATTTAGAGGTATTTGTTGGACAAGTTGTGTATTTATGATATGAGCTATAACTCTTTGACTATGGATTATGGCATGTCATGACAAGCTATCCCTTAGCCCCATTGTCCCTATTATCAATCTATATGCCTTTTGTATACTTCCGAGACCAAGGATATATAATGACAAGTTAAGAGGCGTGATTGCGGTACATTCAGGATCCACATTCGCCATGTCACATCTAGGCCATAGGAATAGGTCGTGAAAAACTTAAAATCAAAGCACTAGGTTAATAGATCCTCAGAGTCCAACACACCACGTCAATTAGAGTCCTATTCATAGTTGTGAAGCACCATGACTATGAACAAGAAACTATGAAGCGTTTTCAGAAATGTTTCCCTTCTTCACATCCTAAGTCATGCTATAAAGTTGTGATAAGTATTTACTCCCTAACGATACTTCTTTGCTATGCTAGATCATGCCAAACACTAGAGAAAGACAGACCCAAACCCACGAAGACCAACCTACCAATGGTAAGCTCCGGGATGCTCTTACTATGCTTGCCCAAGTAGTGGCCAACCAAATCCAAAAAAGGGCCCAACACCCTCATGCGACTACCCTAGGAGCTAGGGTAAGAGACTTCATGAGGATAAATCCCCCGATTTTCCATGGATCAAAGATGGAGAAAGACCCACAAGAGTTCATTGATGAAGTCTACAAAATCTTGAAAATCATGGGTATTGGGCCGAATGAAAAGGCAGAGCTAGCCAAATACAAACTCAAGGGGGGAGCCCAAGGTGGATAAGGATCCATAAGAGTCAATTGATGAAGTCTACAAAATCTTGAAAATCATGGGTATTGGGCCAAATGAAAAGGCAGAGTTGGCGGCATACTAACTCAAGGGGGTAGCCCAAATTTGGTATGATCAATGGAAAGGGGAGAAGGGAAATGGCTATGTAATACTTTGGGAAGAATTCAAATTGCCCTTCCTCAATCAGTTCTTCCCTCTTGAGCTTAGGAAAGCAAAGTTGGTGGAACTCATGAACTTGAAACAAAGTAGGATAAGTGTAAGGGAGTACGCCCTCAAATTTAATCAACTTTCAAAGTATCCTCCTCATTTAGTGGCCAACCCTAGATCAAGGATGAATAAATTTGTCATGGAGGTCTCCAACTTGGTAAGTGAAGAATGCCGGTCCGCCTTGCTAATTAATGACATGGACTTGTATCAGTTAATGACATATGCTGAGCAAATGGAAGAAGAAAAGTTGAGAAAAAGAAGGGGCCATAAGGCCAAGAGAGCCCGTATTGAGGGCAAGCTCCAAAAGGGTACTAAATTCCATCAAGGCCAAGGGCCTCATCATGCTACAAATAGGGGGTTTGCCAATGACATCCCTAGGCCTCAAGGTGTTGGTGGTGTGGCTCCCAGTGATGTGTATACTAAATATGGGAAGAGTCATAAGGGCCCATGTTTGAAAGATTCCAATGCATGCTTTGAATGTGGAGAGCTTGGTCACAAGGTAGATTATCCTAGAAACTATGGCAAGGTTCGGGGTGCAAATGCGGTTCCATTGGGTAGAGGTGATCCTCAAGGTGGTGCCCCAAGGCACAATCGATTCTATGCTCTACATGGGAGGCAAGGGGTTGATGAGGTTCCTGATGTTATTACCGGTGTGTTGAAAATCTTTGATCTTGATGTATATGCTTTGATTGATCCGGGTGCCACCCTTTTCTTTGTTACCCCCCTTTGTTGCTAAAAAGTTCCATGTTAAGTCAGAGTTGTTGCATGAGTTATATGAGGTGTCTACGCCTATTGGTGCATCTATTGTTTCTAGGAGGGTGTATAGAAGTTGTCTGGTTTGCATCTTGCATAAAAACTTACCTTGTGATCTTGTTGAATTAGATATGGTTGATTTTGATGTTATTCTTGCGATGGATTGGTTGCATGCAGACTATGCTTCTGTCGATTGTAGGACCCGTAGGGTGAAGTTTCAATTTCTAAATGAACCCGTCCTTGAGTGGGAAATTCATGATGTAATAGTGAGGGGTAGGTTGATCTCATGCATTAAAGCCCATAAGTTGATTTCCAAGGGATGTTTGTATCATCTTGTGAGAGTCAAAGATGTGGAGTCCAAAGTCCCTTATACTGAATCGGTAACGGTTGTGAATGAGTTAGTTAATTTGTCTTGGCCTTTTGAGAATTAAAGATGTGGAGTCCAAAGTCCCTTCTATTGAGGTGGTTCCGATTGTAAATAAATTTCTTGATGTCTTCCCAAATGAACTTCCCGGTGTCCCTCCCGAAAGGGAGATAGATTTTAGTTTGGATCTCCTTCCCGATACCCAACCTGTCTCCATTCCCTTTTACCGTATGGCCCCGCCGGAGTTAAAGGAGTTAAAGGAGCAACTGAAAGATTTGTTGAAGAAGAAATTTATTAGACCTAGCCAATCAATTAATAATGTAACAAATTGGCATAATCTCACATTCAGCCACTTGGTAGCTTATACATAAGTCATGTGGCATCTTAGGACATTTACTTAAATTAGTTATTAGTTAATTTAATTATAAAACAAAATAATAAATTTATATACTAAATTCAATTATAAAAACAAAATACAGCAATTTATAACCGTTTCTAACATTAAATTTAAAAACCTTTACTATATGATATTTAAGCAATATAATATTTAACTAACTTAAAATAAGTATTTAAGCACTATGCAACATTGTAAAAAGAACAAATCAATTTTATTAACTTAACGTGGATCCTAAATAAAATATTATTATAAAAGAAATGGTTATAACTTTTTCTGTTTCCACTTCATTCATAAAGTATTTTTAGAAAATTCAAGTAATATTATCCAAATCAATATCCTAATCATGTAATATTTTTATGATTTTAATATTTCTAATTTCAAAAACACATCTATCTTTATTTTAAATAAATATTATGTATCCGAATCAGTATCTTTTTGTATTTTTTTAAACTTTCCCTTTACTTACAAACAAATTAAAAGAATAAATTAAATTTAAAATTATGATTTTAAAATTTACAATTAAAAATAAATTTATAGTTACATATACATAAACATTAAAATTTTAGCATAAAATTCTTTTTATATATAATATATACATACTAAATAACATGTTAACGTGATAAGTAATTAAAATCATTAAATGTTTTGTCTATTTAAATAATATAAATATATTAACTAAACTAAACAATTAATTAACTGATAGAAGAGTTCTTCTCTAAGTTAACTTATAAACCTTACCGTTTTATAATTAGTTTTCGCTAATTTTTATTTAATTGCAAGAGGAGTTCTATTAAAATACTAATCAGTTTTCAAAATATAATAAACAATTAATAAAATTAAAAAATGGGTAATTGGCTACCTTTTTAAAATCAATTATTTTATCTCAAAATTTTATTTTTAACTGCTCAATCAAATTACGTTTACTTTTCATAGAACTTCTCACAAATTAATTTAAAACCTTTAGTTGATGGTAAAATTTGTAGTACTCAAGACATAAATTTTGAAAAGTGTTGAACAACAAAATTGATATATATTTTAGGGCAACCATTTTTCTATATCATAACAAATATTTAGTATTAATTATTTCAATGATTAAAACATTCAATACTAGTTAAATATTAGTCATTTCATTTTAAAATAAGTGAATATTTTTAGTGTGTTCATATTTCTTAATTCTCTAAAAAAAATAGAACTATTTAGTAGTTCCCTGATTTAGTACATACATGTAAAAATTTATTTATTTAACAATGTGTATAATTTGAACGTCATGCACGATACTATGTAATATTTGAACAAAATTTAGGAGAATAAATTAAAATGCATGCAACTTGTCGCGCCTCAAAAGGCTTGTGGTCAACCACGTTGTACAAGGTGTGTGGCCTGCCATGCCTTGTAAGACATGTGCATTCCCAAGCCTTTTGAGGCAAATCATAGCACATTGTACCCATTAAAATCCTAATTCAAATTTTTATGTTCATATTTCAAAATACTAATATGATTTTGTTTTTCATGGTTCAGAATTGTAGAAAAAATTTCACATCTCTTGAATTTTATAGTACTTAATTTGACATTTGAGTAATTTCTTTCACTATTACAAAAGGTAATTTATAGTTAATTTTCTATTTCAAATATATTTTTTCTATATAGATATGCAATTATCACAATTTATATATCCTCGATCAAATCGAACATGATGTTTATCTCAATATTCTAAACATCATTCTGAAAGAATATTATAATGGTGAGATAGACGGAGAGAATGCATGTTAAACAGAGCATCTCATTCATGGGATATATAGTGTCTTTGAAAACACAACAAAAATAGTTTAGTCCATCCCTATCTCTTCAAATATTTTTCTCATTGTATATTTAGAGAAGCATTATAGAAGTAGGGTATGAGCCTTGTGATTGTTAATTTTTGAGTTTGTAATAAGGTGATAAGTAAAAAAAATGCATACTTTTTATGTGAGAATGGTGAAACAACTATAACTATAGAGGAACTGAAAGTTATATTCATCATAGTTGTTAATGGGACCCCTGTTCTTCAAGAAATTGCTAGTGGTTAGGACTGGCTAGAAACAACAAATGTTTTTAAATTTGACAGGTTAGTTCCCCAGAAAATTATTTTTGAGAAAAACAAGATGTTTTCATCTAAATTTATTGTCTAGATGAATAATTTAGATGATATTACTTATGATTCAAGGAAATTGATGTTAGTGCCTGATGATTTTGATTGATGAATATGTAGGATTACTATAAGGAGACCCTTACTCAAAAAGGAAAAGAAGACAATCAACAAAGGCTATATGACAAGATTACTATGAGATGTCGACAAAAAATGAAGAGAGGATATCAGCTAACGACTTCAGTATCTCGACTTAAGAAGGAAAAAAGATATTCTTAAATCGAAACTTATAGAAAAAGAGCAAGAGGCATCTATGAAGGAAGACACACAAAAAATCAAGCTGAGCAAAGATGGAAAGAAATCACCCCAAAATAAAGGAGGAAAGATGAGTCATGTATTGGAAAAAATGATTTTAGTATCTCAAAAATATATTTTTATCTAATATTATTTTTTCATCATTTTAATATATTATTAATTAGTCTTGAATGGATAGTTTATAGGATAATATTAATTCCTCTAAATGCTATTTTGACCATATAAATGTGTCATAATACTCTATCTTAACTGTAGACATTTATTCTTGAAAGCTGAAATATTTTTATTTATATAGTGATTATGTCCTTGAGAAGAGGAAGAGTGAAATAATATGTTATATTAAAAAATTCATCCTCCTATATTGATATATACATATTGATAGTGTTGGATTTTTTTTTTTACTTTATTCTTTGTTAGATTTTGGTTCCTAGTTTGATACTAGAAGAGCTTGTTGAATCCTGGGGGATACATCTATACCGAGTGAAATATCCTTAAGGACATTGTCTTTTGACATGCCTCAAACTATGTGAATTTCCTACAAGTGTTCGTGATGAAGCGTTCATGTCCGTGATGATGTTCGTGGGCGTGAAGAATAAGTATTTTGCGAAAAATTTACAACAATCTTAAAGATATTTAACAACTTAAATTTTACGAAAAATTTTACATATAAAATCGGGAGGACGAAAATGAAAAAAAAATGTTAAGCAATGCTTTCCAGTGGTACACGAAAGTTTCTTGAATTTTATGTCCAACTTTGATTGACATATTTTCTACTCATTATTTTCAAATCCTGCATGAGGAATGTGGTTAATATTTAGAAAGAAGAAGAAGACGAATACACAACACAAATATAGCTTATGAGATTTGTGTGGCTGGGATAATCAGAACCAAAGGGCATTTGCTTTTGACAAAGTAATTAACTATTTGAGGTGATCTACACAATTGGTATTTTATTTCAATTGCTCATGCTAATAAGGTATGTAAGCATGTGATCATAATTATGTATTTTGTGTGTTTGATAAAATTAAATCAATATACCTTTCAATATTGAAGAAGATTCAGAGAAACGAGAATCCCGTTAAAAAAAAGAGATTAAATTTGTGCTAGTAGATGATATGAATTATTGTGATCATTTCTCAAGTGAATCTTGTAGCTAATATGTGGAATGAAAATTGGGTGTTTGACTTTGATATTGTTCAACACATTTCTGTGAACCGAATTTTTGTGTTTTACATCCAAATGGTAGAAGAAGAAATATTTATTGATGATTCTAGAACTACTCAAGTTCTTAGATTGAAATTTTTTTTCTTATATTTTCACATCTATTGGCATTATCATGGGTGATACATGATATAAATTAAATATTAGTACAAGTTAATTCTTGTGAATTTGTGAGAAAAGATTGAATAAATGTTTTATTTGAATTTGATAGTAAGTTAACAAATGTTGTTATATGAGTAATGAGTTATGGATGATTTATTTGTGGCTAATATTTTTCAACATGAAAATGATAGTGCTTATGTTTACTTAATTAATTGAGAGAATTTTTTTTATGTGTTAAGACTTATAGTCCATTCAGTTTAATAAAATGAATTTCAAATTTTACAAACTTATGAGTTCAAGTTTATTATTTTCATATTTTAATAATGTGCTTTTGGTATATTTTATATTGGAATTTCTTTCTAAAGATTAACTTATTAAAAAATGTTGTTTATTTGACTTTATAAAAAAAATTTCTAATGTTTGAAAGTGCAAGAGATAATATTATCACTTGAATTGTCTTCATTATAGGGGTTACATTTCTTGAATAGTCTTAAATTGTGATCTTTATTATAACGTAGAGGTTACATGTCTTGAAAAGATTAGAGGTTACAAATATTATGTGTCACATTTATAGATATTTCTAGATATGTGGTTGATGTGTCTGTTGATAAATTAAATTACAATATATATTTTTAAATATAAATTTGTATGTTACATATTAATTTGAAAAGCTTTATAAATTGTTAAAAATCTATTCTCATATTTTAAAATATTTAAAAGTGTAGGGATATTTTGCAAATGTAGAGGTATCTTGTGGTTATTATACATAATCCTTACAAAAAAAAAATAGGATCTAAATTTTAATTTTATGAAAATTTAACGTTAATACATATTTGTGGTAATCTATTGTGATGTGATTGAATACAATATTATAATAATTTGAATTTGGTGAAAATATTATTTCTTTTATGATGTGATTATATTTATCATATTAGTATGTGATAATATTTATCATATTAGTATTGTTGAAATTGATTTTGGGAATGATAATTTCAAAGAAAGAAGAAATGGTGATAAGTTTTATATCTTATTGAAAATGGTAGTATTTTATATATTGAAAAGAAAATGATGTTTATATGAGAGGTACCATAATATAGTACATTATAAGTTGAACATTTTGATTTAACTAGAGGTACAATATATGATAATAAGTGGATTTAAAAATTCGTATGTAATTGCCAAGCAATAATAATTCTTGTGAAAATAATTTTTATATTGGCATAATTAAATAAATGTGGTTAAAATATAGTATGATAAAACAGCTGTTATGAGATGAGATTATTTTGTGTAGTCGGAGGTGAATCTGATCAATTCACTGACTAAAAAAAATATATCGAGGGGAGTGACTTGATTAGTCAAATTGAGAAGATCAACAATAATTGTAACCCAACCTATGTGAGTGAAAATCCCATGATTTAGGTTCATATG
>DF361826.1:32760-45261 GCA_000787875.1 Solanum virginianum
TTGTTGTCCGATGAGATAGGTTTTTCTTTGTTTATTAATAGTTTTAGCTTTATTCTCATGAATCCCTCAATTTTTGCTACTATATGTTGTTTAATGTGCTTCGATTATCATTTTATTTTATTGTAGCTACTTTTTCTTATGACGTGAGTTGAGCCAAATGAAAAAAATATGACCAGTGAAAATTTATATAGACAATTTAATTTGTTTGGAATTAAAACGTATTTATTATTTTCAATTGGAAGTTGAAAAATATGACACTTGAGCCTAAATTAATCTCAAATGATAGCTCATTAGGGTAATTGACTTAAAGTTCAAATAAGCAAATCACCAATCCTATCTTATAATCTAATTTAATGAAAATTTTCATTATTCCTTTAATGACAAGTTTTTATAATCACATACACTGAATATTTAAAACTACTAATTTCGTAAGTCTTATAACATCCATGCTACGACAAGTTTTCGACATCATAAGTTTTGCAGATCTCCTTCCTTAATTTATGTGTCAATCAAATAAATTCACATAAAAGTGGAGTTCTATTTAAGAATATCTGGCATAAAGCTCACCATAGAGGTTCTGTTGTATACAAATTTGGAGCTAAATCCATTAAGGGCTAAATTCAGAAATCACTAATATAGGCCATACACTTTTCTTGTTCTTTTCCTTTACAAACACATCCGATAATCTGTCAATTCTCGAAAAGCTACATGCCAGTTTCAATTTCATGTATACACTGCACAACATGGGATCCTTTAATGGCTACACTCTCGGAACAATGTACTCGATACTGAGACGATTACAATGGAAACTAGTTTCAGCATGTACATTCTGAAGTTCTGCACTTATCTAAATACCTTGGTTATTGGCATATTTGCTCATGTGCCTTACTCATCCTATCCAAGCCTTGGCTAAGGGCTGGCCTGTGAACCTCTACTTCAAAATTTTGTCCTTGCTGTTGTTATGAACCCTACCTACTACTACTCCGTACCTGGTCACATCGGAAACTCATCACTTTGCTCGCTTAGAAATCTGGTTCTATGGTAGTCCATGGTCATTACTACTTGATAAGGAGAAAGTTGCATAAATCCAGTAACCGATTGCACCAGCATTTGATAATGAGCAGCATAATTTAGAAGACTATAGTTGTCTTTGGGCCACACTTGATGAAATTGAAACACAATTACCTAACTTCCAACAGAAAAATACACTTCTTTTTCTTCAGAAAGATGAACAACTTCATGCTTGGGACCTCCAGGGCCCGTGTACAACTGACCACCGTCAGATATGCACTCTAGAACAATACAGATCTTCAATGAGAAACGGTTTGCCTTGGGAGTTTGATAGAAGGGTGCAACAAATGTGAATTTCCTCGGTTCGTCATGTCCTTCGGTCTCATGCAAATCCAGGAAAACAAATTGTGTTAATTTCTCTTCAAGACTCATTTTTATCCACAACCTATTCTCGCTCGAGATGTTATGGAGTGTCATATCTAAAGATAAACCAACAGGCAGCCCAGAGATGAAAGGAAGAGGATTTTGAAATCCATTGCCTTGAAAATGCAGTTCAGCTTCCATATATTTGAGATTTCCCGACAAAACTAGCTTTCTTGGAGTGAAATACTCAAGCGACTTCAGGAGATATGGGTTGTCCAAGATTGGAGAACTAGTGGTGTCAATATCACTCAATGACTTCTGAACTTCAACCACAAAATTGGATGATTCAGTGGATCCTTCTCCACAAATATGCTCAATAGAAGAAATGACAGAACGTAAGTTCTTTAGAGCAGTCTTATTCGTACAGGGTTCCATATTACTAAGTGTCAAAATACCATTTGCAATTATTAACTCTAAGATGAGAAAATTGTCGTCTTTGGTTAAACCTATTAACTTATATCTCATATCCCTTAGGCATCTGTCCAGTTTTTTCAAAGAACACTCCAATTTCCCCCATTCATGGAAGTAGAACTCCTTGGAAAACACCATATGTGACCATAAGAGTCCAAGTTGTTCCAAGGCATCTATATATTGCAAAGCAAACACTAACTCACCGCTATGACTGTGATTTGATATTGTTCCCAATTCTGCCTTCAAACTCCTGCATAAACAATACGGTTGAACAACATTAGCAGCACATATAGTATCTGATACCTTGACGGGAATATACCTAAAAATTACAAGAAGCAAGATATGTCTGAAAAGATAGCCAATAATTGCAGCAGAAGGCAACTGTCTATAAACTATTATAGGATTCCTGCAAAATAATAAAATGGAAAAAAAATATATATTAAAAAAATAACAGTTATATTCAAGGGTGGTCATATTGCTACTAAAGAATTGCAACCTCAGTGTGCGAGTTACTTCGTTGATCAATCCAAGTTTCAGTGATGGCCAAATGTCTAATACCACCTGAAGGATGAGATTCACACAATTTCTCTCTTTATTATGCTCAACGTGGAAGTCTAAAAGTGAGTTTTCTGCTTCCTTCAATTGTAAGTTCCTCCTTATGTGACATTTAGAGATTTCACGTCTTTGTATCGACTGCACATCACCTTCCTCCAGATGCTCTTCCATTTTAAAAAACTCTGATGCAGAAACAAATGTGAATCTACTGCAACAAGAAAGATAAGCCAAAAGTGTTCTCCGGTCAACTATGTCTGCCAAACTGCGAGAGAGTCTCCCTAATAGTGTGACTGCATAAGAGAACATTCTTGGTGGAATGCTGCAAGTTTGCTGCTTCATTGAGACTGGAGCAGAGGTGACTAACACTAGATATGAAGCTTTCCTCACATTGTCATAACCCAACTTGCCTCCAGAAGAGGGCTCTATCTGTGCATACATTACATGGTGACAAAAAAAGAAAAACCTTATATAAGTGAAATTGTAATAATATAAAGAACCAGGAGATTTAACATTGGGCATTTTCAAAATTTCACAACCACAGAAAAGAAGCCTAAATTTTGACCGGAAAAGCCACGCAGAACAAAAAATAACTTGAAAGCACTTTGATTTTCTTAAATGTGCAGCTAAAATGTCTAAGATGCCTGCCTTTAAAATGATCTACTGCTCATTTCTCACCCCCCAAAATAAGTTGTTTACCTTGACACGTGTATATGATGAAATAAAGTCATGCATGAGACTCCTACATACCAAGGAATCCTACTTTTCACTTTTGTTAGTTATGTATATTTCACACAATTGTGTTCAAATTAACTGAGAAACTCACAAAGTGAAAGATATGATCTGAAAGCACAGTGAGATTCTATTATGTAAAGTTAGAAATGTCAATTTTTAGAATCTGAACTGCTGAATCAAAAAAAAATATATAAGTACTCATGTTAAACATGATTAGTTATTCAAAAAGTCTGGCAAAGGAGAAACTAAACATGTGTCTAGATCAAGGTAGGAGCGAATTTGACCGAAAAACCATTTTTTGATAAAGTAAGAACTAAGATGTTTCATCCACAAAAGAGCATCAATTAGATGCATAGTTACAAGGAAAAGGCATTAATAAAAGAGCTAATGAAAATAGTGCTCTGCACAGACTGGTGAATGAGAGGTTTAAGCAATAGAACTGGTTGACTTGCCATGTCTTACGGAGTAACTCCAGTCATGGGAGGGAAGATTTTTTTTGTCTCAGGTGATAAATCTCTCGAAATATTTGAAGAATGTGTGGGCACAGACAGATGGTTCGCTTGGGTAGAGAGTGAGGTCGTAGATTCACCAGCCAGATCAAGATAGATGAGGCAAATCTTAGATGGGTGTGCTTTCAAATGCAGCAAGCTTTAAATGACAGGGGAATCTTTACAGAAGATGGAGGAGAAAAATTCAAACATATGTTTACAGGAGGTACCAAACTCTCAACATCTATGGTTGATATCTCAGAATTGAAACAACCGTAGGGGAAAGGAGAAAAGCTATTACTATTTCAGAAATCTACTACAATGGGGGCTAGGGTGATATATTAGGGAAGATACTACATTGGTTTGGAGAAGCCACAAACCACAAATTCAAGTGATCAGTGATCTTCGGAGAAGTCCTTTATAAACTTAGCTTTCATGGCTTTGCAGCAAAAGAGAGGAATGTGGATTAAAGCAGCCTTTTCCTCTCAGTGTCTGGTGGGGCACTTCAATGATCCCTTTGACCATAGCCCCGAAGCTGAAACAATCCATGCTTGGTTCCTCAAGAGATGGCAACTAACAGCAGGTCTTTAAGTCTCCCCAATATCACCCAACATCTTCCTTTTTTAGCTTCCATTAAGGCAAGAAGCAACAAGAATCAGAGAAGCAGATCGGTTTTGGAATGGGCAACATCTGATGCTTGAATGGTGGTCGTCGGGATCCGGGTTAGAACAGGTGAAGGTAGTTTCGGGACAAGAATGGATCAAAGCTTTCGGGATCCCTCTGAATGGCTAGACCATGGAAGAGCTCGTATTTGTGTGGATAACAATCTGGAAGAGACATCGATAGAGGTTAATCTGGAAATTGGGAAACTAAGATTCAAAATCTCAATCTTAGAGGATCGTTACACCCAGATTATTTCCGACCACTGGAATGAAGAAAGGAGAAGAGAAACAGAAGCCGTAAAGGAGGTTGAGAAAGCCTCTACATGTCAGGCAGTGAAATCATACATTTGTCCACCGGTCCATAATCAAAAGCACAGGCAGAATGGCAGCTTTAATTCAAAAACCTGGCAAGTGCACGTGCCACATAAAGCTGGGTCCTGAACCGCGCTTCAAATTCATTAATTGCGTTGGGCCAACATATGGCTCAAAATAATTGGAGCGCCAAAGGGCCACTTATCGATCCTTGCCAATACAGAAGTAGTCCATTCGAACATGCAAACTATTTCGACCCTTAATCAGTCAAGATTGAAGCCTCAGATGCGGGAGTTGGCCATCACATGGACGCTGCATTTGATTTCTCAAAAGCAAGTGATGAAGTAGAAATTCCTTAAATGATAATTCCAAGATATATACCAGATTTTGATATAGAGCCAGTAACTCAGTAAGCAACACAGATATTGATCTCTCCTCTTGCGACACTATCTCTTCCCTGGCATGATGAAGATTCAGCAGGTTCTTCCCAAATCAACAATACAACATTAATTGAAACTTCAAGATCGACTAAGGCAGTTTTACTGAGGGCTTGCAAGGTCTTTGGGGTTAACGCAGTAGGTTTTGAATCAGAGATACTGGGTATGGTTCTTCGAATGGAACAGAAAAGACGAGCAGATTCGGACACAAGGGGAAACAAAACAGGTAAAAACAAAATAGTCTTAGAATAGGGAAGGCTCAAAGATGTTTCATCCACAAAAGAGCATCAATTAGATGCATAGTTACAAGGAAAAGGCATCAAAGTTCTAAATTGGAATGTAAGGGATCTCAACGAAACAGGAAGGAGAACCACAGTGAAGTCACTCATTCAAAAGACATTGTTTGTCTTCAGGAAACTAAAATTGGAGATTGGTCAATGAGATGGATCAGGCAAATTTGGGGTAATAGGTGGGTGGATTGGGCTGTATTACAATATTCAAGCTGAAGTAGGGGAATTATAGTCATGTGGGATAAAAGATAATGATCGATCAAGGAGGTTCATAGAGGATGCTATAGTATTTCTTGCCTTCTACAACGCACTCCAGAGGAATTCAGATGGTGCTTCACAGGTGTTTATGGTCCTCACTTTACTGATGAGAGAGAATTATCATGGCAAGAGTTGGTTGCAGTGAGAGGTTTGTGGGATAAGCCCTGGGTTATAGGCGTTAATTTAATGTCTGCAGATTTGAAAGTGAAAGACAATTGCACAAGGAAATCAAAAGCAAAGGAACACATTCAACTTCACCCTTGAAGACTTCGGCATCATAAATTTTACCTCTACAAGGAGCCAAATACACTTTATTCAGAAGTGAGGATTCTCTTCAAGCTTCCAGAATAGACAGAATTCTAATTTCCCCCGAATGAATGACAACTTTAGAGCTATAAAATAAGCTCTTCCAAGGGTTTCATCGGATCATAGACCAATCCTGCTAGAATGTGGAGACTGGGACTCAAACCTTTCTTCAAATTTGAGAACATATGGCTAAAAGTAGAAGGCTTCCTTGAAAAGATTAAAGATTGGTGACAAGGCTATTCAATTAGAGGCAGTCCAGACTTCATCCTTGTGCAAAAACTCAAAAGGCCTGAAGAAAGACATTACCAGCTGGAACAGAGATAATTTTGATAAGTTGGAAGCTCAAAAAGGCAGGCTTCTAGAGGATTGAGCTATCCTGGAGCAATCAATAGAAGGTAGACTTATGACACAAAATGAGAAAGAGAGATCACTTCACCGCAAACGTGAACTGCAGGAAGTAGATCTCTTGGAGGCAAATGTCCAGATGTTTGTGGCTCAAAGTAGGAGACAAGAATACAAAATTCTTTCAACAAGTAGCAACATCTCAGAGAAGGATTAACCACATTGAAAAACTACTCATTGGCGAAGAAATTTGTGAAAACAAAATAACATTAAAGCTGAAATTCTAATATTTTACCAAGCTATGTCCACAGAAGAAAAACAATGGAGGCCTTAAGTAAAATTGCAAGTCTCAAATGTTTAGCACAAGCAGAGAAAGTCTTGCTAGAGAGGAATTTTGAAGAGAGGTCAAAGCTGCTACCTTTTCTTGTGGCTCAGATAAGAGCCAAGGGCCAGATGGTTACACAATGACATTTTATCATAGTGCTTGAGATTTCATCAAAGCAGATATTGGGAGCTCTCAATAAGTTTCATCAACATTGCTACATGGTTAAATGCTGCAATGTCTCTCTCATTGCTCTGATTCCCAAGAAGAAAGGGGCTCAGAGTCTGAGAGACTTCAGGCCCATTAGTCTTATTGGTAGGTTCTACAAGATACTGGCTAAAATCTTAGCTGAAAGACTAAAAGCAGTGATTTGGAAGTTTATGTCAGGGGGACAGAATGCCTTCCTAAAGAATTAGACAGATAATTGATGCTTCTCTAATGGCTATAATGAAATGCTTAACGGAAGACTTAAAAGTGGAATACCTGGGATAATGTGTAAGCTTTGACGTGGAGAAGGCATTTGATAAAGTCAACTGGTCTTACTTACTCTATTGAGTCAAATGGGATTTGGAAGCAGGTAGATCCGTCTCACCACTGTCAAGTATCTGTACTGGTAAACAGGGAAGCAATTCGTTTTTTCTCTCCTTATAAAGGAACAAGACAAGAGTACCCTCTCTCTCCCCCTTGTATTCTTACTGGCCATGGAAGGTCTCAGAAAGATGCTAGACAAGTAATTCTTAGTCACTGGATTGAAGGGTTCAAGGTGGAAAGCAGACCAAGCCACTCTATTAGCGTCTGTCAACTGCTTTATGCAGATAACACTTTAATATTTTGCAAGGTAGAAAAGCTCTAAGTGCAGTACCTAAACTTAACTATTATGCTCTTTGAAATCATCTCAGGGCTCCATATCAACATGTCGACGAGCAACATTTATCCAGTAAATTGGTACCTAATCTGGATGAATTGACAGATATAATGGCCTATGAAATAGGTTCTTTTCCAGCAACCAGTTTAGGTCTGCCTTTGGAAGCGCAATACAAACCAGAAGAAGTCTGGAATGGAGTGATAGAAAAGGTGGAGAAAAGGTTAGGGAACTGGAAAATGCAACACTTATCCATGGGAGGAAGGTTAACACTCGTCAACAGTGTTCTGGATAGCATACCTACGTATATTATGTCCCATCATCACACCAATGCCTTCCAAGGTGTTGAATAAGTTGGACAAGCTGAGAAGATCCTTTCTTTGGGAAGGGAATAGGAGCATAAATTACATCTGGTGAAATGGGAAAACTGATACTACCCAAGGATCAAGGAGGATTAGATAAGAGATTCAAGCAAACATAACATGAGCTTGCTACTGAAATGGTGGTGGAAACTCAGCCAAGGAGAATCAATCCTATGGAAGGAAGTGGTTAGTGCCCATTATGGAAGACATGACAGCTCATGCGCCAAGAAAACCAATGATCCATATGGAGTGGGACCTTAGAAACATATTAACAACCTGAAAGACGAATTCTTTCATGAGGTGTCCTTCAGGATTGCGAATGGCACCACTGTCAAATTTTGGAAAAGACAAGTGGTTACTCAATCTTCCATTGAAAGACTATCATCCAAGGGTCTTTTTTATTAGCTACCCACCTAGATTCAACGGTTACAAACAACAGAGAAGGCAACATATGGGACTTGCGCATCAGAAGGAATTTGCAAGATTGGGAATTGGATGAGCTCTTTGATTTATACAATTTGCTGGAAGGTAGATCATTAAATACTCAAATACCAGACACTCTGAGGTCGAAGGTTCAAGCGAAGGAACTTATTCAGTCAAAGAAGGCCACAAAAGACTCAACACCAGAATGTCTTAACAGACCACTGGCCTTGGAAACTGAATTGGAAGACTTATCTCCCTCCAAAAATCAAAAGTTTCACTTGGCCAGCTTTTCTAAATGCTACGCTCTCTCTAGACGATCTCAAGAAGAAGGGTTTTCAGATAGCCAGTAGATGCTTCATGTGCCATCTTACAGAAGAGACTGAAACATTTGTTTTTACACTACCCTGTGGCAGCAGGCATTCGGTCCTTGTATTTGCAGTTTTTGGCATCAGCTGGTCAACACCACTCACCCTAAAATAAGCAGTTGAAAGTTGGAGCTTAAGAAAAGTGGATAGATTCATCAAAAAAATCTAGCAAATGGTACCATCCTGTATATTTGGTGTATATGGATGGAAAGAAACAGTAGGTGTTATGACGGGACTTCAACTCTTAACTGCTCCTTGAAATCTATAAGTTTGATGAAATCTTTTTAGTTGGAGCAACCTTTAGCCTGTAAATGATGTCATTCCCCTTTTAGATTTCATTAGCTCCCACTCAATGGCTTAACAGTCTTGAGGTTTTGGTTTTGGTTTAGGCTTTAACTCCCAGACCCTAATTGTTTTTTGAAGTCCCGGAGTTTATCACCTATTTCTCTCTGTAAATTTGTGCATCTTCTTGATGCTTTTAATACCACCTCTTAACTGATCCAAAAAAAAACAAAAACGAATGAATCCCTTTTCAATGTCAATCTAAGACAAGGGAGCTAACAAAATCAAAAAAGCCATATACTACAAAAGAAATAGAATTTTGAACTAGTTGAAAAGGCTAATATATACAACTCATAACTGTTACATACGTAAAGAAGCTCAGCATACTAATCATTGGAAATGTCCATAAAACCATCGTTTGGGCTAACGCACAAGATGTTGGAAAAAAGGAGCAAATATACTGGATGATACAGGGATTACTACTTACCATTTGGGAAGCTTCATTAATCAGTCCGACTAAGAACTTTCCATGGTTTTGACCAATCATGAACAAAGCAGAAAAGACTTCAGCTTCATCCTGAAAATCAATTTTTTTTTAAAATAAAAAAACAGCAAAATCATAACAATAAGTAGACAATAAATGTATCCTAGCTTTCCCTATCTAGAGAAACTATCTACAAGAAGTAACAAGGAAATATCATAAATGAAATCCCAATATAGGAATTTCAGAAAACAAATATGCTTCTCCTAAAAAAAAGATGCATAAATATAGAAGAAAGGGCACATATCCCCTCCACTTATTACCATTTTTTCCAGAGAGATGCTGGAACTTTGTGAGATCAGTTTCAAGTGATTTTATTACCCCATTTCTCAATCAACCCCAACTTTAATGAATGTGCCAATCACATACCAATCATTACTTGCCACGTATTAATCCAACTGAAAATACTTTTTTTCATATTCTTTTTTATTTATATTTTTTCTTATTTTCCTTCTTTTTTGAACTTTACATTCATATTAAAAACACACACTTGCTACTATTATTTCATTCCTGTAGACTTTGTACTGTTTTTTTTTTTTTTTTTTTGGAAACTGGTAATTTTGTATTCCTCAGCATTAAGGACTCTACTGGCCACCTGTAAAAGTGTTAATTACATAGAAAAGAAAAAAGAACAAAGAAACCAGGAAAACTTACAGAGCTCCTATGAAATCCACTAGTTGAATTTCTTCTTCTATATTCATTTCTTTACGCCAAAAACCTAAAGTGCTAATTCCTTTCCACTTAATCTTCTCTATAGTGCATTCTTTCCCTACAAATTCTCCCTCACCTCTTCTGGCTCTTGCTACCTCCTCTTCTGATCCAGCAACTTAGTAGGTCTATTGTACGCTCTGGCATAATCCAATTGAGGCTAGCTAAATTGGTGAATCGAGTCCATACTTGTTTTGTCACTTTGCAGTGGAAGAGCAGAGGTTGTTGGTTTCTAGAGCCTCTTTGCAAAAGATAACATCTTGAGGCAATAATTTTCCCCCTCTTTTGAAGCACATCCTGTGTCAGGCAACCTCTCCTAGTTACTAACCAAGTGAAGCACTTCAATTTAGTTGGGGCCACACTCCTCCACATAGCACTCCATGTCCCTATTTTTTCCCTACAGCTGTGACTAGATTTCTTTTATACACTCTGTTCACAGAGAACTGACCATCAGTATGATGCCTCCATAGCAATTAATCTGTTTCCAGATTTGTTCCAGGAAAGTCTCCAATCAAAGCTAGCATATCTCAGTGTTCTGGAAAGAGCATGATGCGAAGCGATGCGAGCTAGTTACACTTCGTAAACTAGTAGCTATGAAGGTCAAGAGAAGCGGACGCTTCAAAGGCTGAAGCAAGGCGAAGCGCAAGAAGCGAAATAATTCCTTTTAAGTCTTAAAAATCTATTAAAGGTGAAAAAAAAAAAGCCGCACCTTTTATTTCAAGAGACCCAATTTAGTTTGACTACTGGTCTTCTCCTCTAGGGTTTTCATGCATTCGTCTCCTCCTTCAGGTAATTTCTCTTTCTTTCTTCTTCTTGTTGTTGTTTCTTCTTCTACATCTTTTTTCTTCTGGGTCTCTTGAGATAAAAGGTGCAACTCTTTTTTTTCACTTTGAATAGACTTTTAAGATTTAAAAACAATGAAGCATCGCTTCTTGCTCTTCGCCTCGCTTTAGTGCCTCATCGCTTCAGCCTTTGAAGCAACCGCTTCTCTTCACCTTCATCGCTTCTAGTCTGCAAAGAGCAACTGGCTCGCATTGCTTCGCTTCATCGCTTAAAGCAATGAAGTGTTCGCTTTCCAGAACACTGATTCAAATGCTAGTAAAAAATATGAAGTTTTAATACTTGTTATTTTTATTTTTATTTTGTATGATTTTGGCTTGAGAAGGAGAGCCTTGAAGCAACGACAAAGTTGTCTGTGTGACTTAAAGGTCACCAGTTTGAGTGGGGAGTTCGCAATGACGTTTGTGTCAATGTATGTTGCCTACATTAAACCCTTTTGAGGTGTGGCCATTCCCAAGACCCTACGTGAACATGAGATGCTTCATACACCGGGATGTCGTTTTTATAGTGTTGGCCTTGGATTAATTTAAAATGAGGAAACATGGTCAATGAGGAATCATATGGCCAATACATACTCATATGAGATTGAGCTGTAGTTGCAACTATATGAACTGGGCATCTACAGGGAGAGGCAGTATTTGCCGAAGGTGGAAGAATATCACTAAGTTGTATTCCTATTTTGACTTCCAAATTTCATTTATTTGGAAGGTCTATAAGAGTAATGTCTGTGAAATGAAGGAAATGATCTACAACTACTGTTTTTGTAGGAAAGCTTGCCTAACTCATGAAGTGCTACAGAGAAGAGGTAGACACATTTGCTCAAGGTGCTTCATGTATAAATTGGATGCAGCAGTAAATAGTCATCTGTTTCTTCACTGCAAAACAGCTACAATCTATGGAACATGTTCTTCGGTTTGCTTAGAGTGCATGGGCGACTCCAAAAACTACCAGAGGAATGCTTAACAGTTGGAAAGGGATTGGAAAAAGAGAATTAGAGGACTGGTGGGAAATGATACCTGCGTGTTTTGGTGGACCTTACGGAAGGAAAGAAATGGGAGAGGTTTTGAAGACAAATATAACAACATGCAGAAGATCAAAATGAACTGTCTTGGTCTTTTTTATTTTTGGTGTAAACAGGATAGAGTAAGGGATATAGAACTTTTTTTTAATTTCATAGGGAAATTGTAAAGCCACTTAGTTTAGTTTTATTTGCTGAAATGGTGCCCTCTGGGTTGTAAGTGACTTTCCTCATTATCCTCGATGATGAGTACCTTTATGAATTCACAGTTACCTTTTCTCAAAAACTACAACAACAACAACATACCCCGTGGAATCCCACAAGTGGGGTCTGGGGAGGGTAGAATGTACGCAGAACTTACCACTACCTCATAGAAGTAGAGAGGTTGTTTCCTCGAAACCCTCGTCTCAAAAACCCATAATCAGAATAAACTATATATGACAAAAAGTAAAAAAAGGGAACAGCAAAAAACGACTAATAACCAAAAGCACATGACAATACGTAAATATGATACAATTAACACATAAACAACAAATAATGACAACACATGT
>DF361825.1:544-19842 GCA_000787875.1 Solanum virginianum
GATTTAGAATTAGTTTGGAACTAATTTAGCATTATTGTGGTTTAGTTATTGAAATAAGTTCAAATGAGTTTGATTAATTTAGATGTGGTTCAGTTGTTGAAATAAGTTCAAATGTGTTGTTAGTAGGTTCAGTTTAAAACTAGTTTAAAGTTAATGTGATTTAGTTGTTGGAATTAGTTTGTAACAAAGTATAGTTATTATTTTATAGTAGACATCAATTTGGAGTTTTTTTGAATAAGATTACAAATTAGGTATTTTTAGTTGGAATTGAATTGTTCTTGAAGTTAATTAGAATGTTGGAATTGAATTGAAGTTAGAATTGTTGTTGTAGTTAGAATGTTGGAATTGAATTTTAGGATTGTTACGTTGTTGAAGTTAGAAATATTGTTGTTGAAGTTAGATGTTGGAATTGAATTAAATTGTTATTGAAGTTAGAATGAATTGTTGTCGAAGTTAGAATGTAGAAATTGAATTGAATTATTGTTGAAGTTTGAATTGTTGTTGAAGTTAGAATAAAAAGTAGTTTTTAAGTAGAACTTAGATTTAATTTTGAACTTGAACTTTGGGATTTTAGAACTTAGTTTGAATTTCAAGTTATAATTTTGATTAGATATATTTAAATTATGAACTAAATTAATTGTACTTAAGTTGAACTTTAGTAGTGTTTAACTTCAAGTTAGATTTAAAGTAAAATTTACTTTGGGAATTTTTGAATAAGATTGCAAATTAGGTATTTTTAGTTGGAATTGAATTGTTGTTGAAGTTAATTAGAATGTTGGAATTGAATTGAAGTGAAAATGAAGTCAGAATTGTTGTTGAAGTTGGAATCTTGGAATTGAATTTTAGGATTGTTACTTTGTTGAAGTTAGAAATATTATTGTTGAAGTTAGAATAAATTGTTGTTGAAGTTAGAATGTAGGAATTGAATTGAATTATTGTTGAAGTTAGAATTGTTGTTGAAGTTAGAATAAAAAGTAGTCTTTAAGTAGAACTTAGATTTAATTTTGAATTTGAACTTTGGGATTTTAGAACTTAGTTTGACTTTCAAGTTGTAATTTTGATTAGATATATTTAAAACTTGAACTATAGTATTCGTACTTAAGTTGAACTTTAGTAGTATTTAACTTTAAGTTAGATTTAATTTGGGGAACTTGAATATTTTAATGAGATGTGAACTTTGAAGTTGAATGTAATATAAAATTTGAACTTTAATTAGGATTTCTTAAGTTTGAAGTTTAATATTTTTTATTTAAGTTGAACTTATATTTAATTTCATTGGAACTTGAATTTATACGATTTTATAAGTTGAACTTTATTTGTGAATTTTGTAGTTGTATATAACGTAGAACTTGAACTTTAATTTATTATTTTTTAAGACTATGACTTTAGTAGCGTTTAACTTGAACTTAGATTAAAATTGGAATTTGAATTTTAAGTTGTGAACTTTAAAGTTGAATATAACATAAAAATTGAACTTTAGGATTTTCTTTTTAAGTTAAACTTAGATTTAATTTTGTACTTGTATATAATGTGCTTTAATTTTACTTGAAATTTTAAGTTTTCAATATTCGCCGCCGCCAGCAATTGAAGTAGCACCTGCCCCTCCATCTTCGAGCATAATTGAAAATTAAAAATCGAGGTATTATTTTGATAAAAAATTTAATTTAATTATTGTGTATATATAAATGTTTGAATAGTTTTTTAGAATATGCTATAGTTATAATGAGTTTGTTTGGAATGCAACATGACTTAGAAATATGATAAACTCAAGGAACAATTGCTCAACCTAGCTCGATGGTCCTTATCTGATGATTCTGATGAGAGTACGGATGATTATGTAGCAAATAGCCCATAGTTTACTTCATTTAAGTTTTGGACAATTTAGAATTTTTTTTGAACTTTCAAACAATTTAAAAACATTGTAAATAATGAATTTTTATATTTTTTATGTTTAATTGTGTTTATTAGTATGTATTAAATATTTTAGTTGTTGTTGATTGTTCTGTATTGGTATATATTGGATTTGAATTTAATGCAGGTGAGCAGCAGAAACTGCAGGTTTTTGTTGTCAAAAGAATTGCAGAAAAGCGACAGACGGGGTATCTTTGTCCGTGGCATTTGGCAATTTTTTTTTTAAAAATTTCAGAAAAGCGACGGACAGGGTCCCTAAGTCCGTCGCTTTTCTGGAATTATTTTTTTAAAAAATCCAAAAAAGAAATGGATAGGGTAACCTAGTCTGTTGCTTTTTTATTTTTATTTTTCTAAAAATTAATTTTTTAAATATTTGCGATGCAGTCCATAGCAAACAAATAAATAATTAAAAAAATAAAGCGATATTGTTCGTCATTTTTTTTAAAAAAAATTGTGACACATTTCGTCGCCTTTTGGCAACTCTGTCTATCGGTTTTCTGTCACCCTTAAAAAAGCGATGAGCAAAACTATGATGGAATCGACTGCTTCGCTTTTTCGTCACTTTTTTGCGTCGTTTATGGCAGATTTTTAGTAGTGGTTTAAGGAAGCATTCGGTGAAAGAGAAGATATGTGTTTTGCGTTTGATAAGAATGAGAGCATATGGAATGTTACTACAAAGGTTTATCCTATGGTGGAACATTGAGGATGTATTTACATCTGTGGTGTAATGTTGTCATGATCTGAACGTAGAGTCTAGGAGTAATACAACGAATGGGAACTCAAGAGTCCCCAAACAAGCCTTAAAGTACCAAAAGTGACATCATCAGCTCGAAAGAGCATTCAAAAGTAAACACATAGTTCTAAGGGATTGTATTGACCCGGATATTGTATGACTTCATTTGAACTTGAGAATTTCATTTTGGACAAAATTTGGACCAAGTGTCATCTCAATGGAGACCACACGGCCAGTGTGAGGTCACACGAGCCATGTGGCCTCTAGTGAAATGATACTTGGCCTTAATTTTGGTTGTATGGCCTTGGAGTGGAGTTTCGGGCTAAGGCAGATCACACTTGGACCCCACACGGGCCGTATGACACTTCACAGACTGTGTGGAGGGCCATGCGATGGTCTTAAGCTTGGAACACCAATGTTTGGAGCTAAGTAGTGGGACACGACCACTTTACATGGACCTTGTTGAGGGCATACGGGCCGGCCGTACGACCTTCAAGGTGGGAAAAATTCTAAGTGTTGCTTCACTCTGGATGTGGAATATTTTATTTTGGTTAAGGTTGGTGCCATGGGCAGTGGTACGGTCTGTGTGAAGCTACACGCCCTGCGTGGCCCAACCGTATAGCTCACTTTTGGCTCAAAAATATTCTAAGTATGGAATCTTCAAGTTCAAACTAAGTTAACTTTCAAGCTTTCAGTTCAAGCCTATTTATGTTGTTTAAGGTCATCATGGGCCTCCTACATCAAGCTAAGTTCAAAGGAATTCTATTTGTTAAGTTTTTCACAAGTACCGACAGAAGAGTCAACTTTAAAGGACCATATCTCTTAGCATAAAAGGAACTTGGTGGCCCACAACTATCAAATTACAGCTCTTTGAATCAGCTTTTTGACGCACTTGGTTTAACCTTATCTAGAGTTCGGATGAAGAAGTTATGCCCATTTTCGTAAAGCCCGTCTGTGAAGAGTTTTCTGAAAATTTGCCTAAGTATTGCTATACGAGTGGGTTTCATGGTCCGTGAAACCTTGTACGGACTATGGGACCTCTTCACGGACCCCTGGCAAGGAATATGATTTTTGCTTCATTAATGATATTTTTGTAATTGTGGCTTCTCCTAAGGATCTTTTATAACTTCCTAAGATATCTTAAAACCTCCAAATTACCTAAACCCTATTCATAATATTCAAAACTCACTCCTCACATTTTAAACTCTCTCAAAATTCCTCTCAAGAACTCTTGAAGATTTTTAACTTGGGGATCAAGGCAAATTCAAGTCTCCTTCAAACTTCTCTTGGAATTTCTTCAATTGGGTCTATGTACGTGGGTTTGATCCTTGATTTCTTCCAATGAAGGTGACCCAAATCTTTTCAATCACATTTCATGAATTTAAGCTCTCTTTGAATATGGGTTTTCATTATTTGGATTTATTAAGTTAAATTGAAGTATGGGTTGTACATCTTTGATGATTTTAAGTTACTTTAAGCCCTATTATGATGATTTACATTGAGTTTATGAAATTATGAATATGCATGTCCCTTTTTAAGACTTGTTTATTTAAATGTGGATTTCATAATATTTTCACTTGAATTTCATATTATATTGTTGATTTTAGATTGAATCTTAATTACCCATGCTTTCCTCACATCATTCATGACATTCACATTCATGATATTGAATCTCTATGGAAATTATAAAGTAGGTTAAACCCAATTATGTGCTATGATATAATTTTGATAAGATATTGATTATAACAAGAATGTGATCACATACATATCTATGATTATGGCTTTTGAAGCATTTTGGGTGCTGCACCATCTTGTATATGATCATGAGTATTATGACTATGAATTATGATTTTGACATTTGACCTTAAGTATGAATTATTATGAAGAAGTATGGTTTTTAAGACTAAGAATGCATGGAAAGGATTTGGAAAATGACTATTGCCTCATTTGAAAGCATGTATATATATGTGTATATATATTCTTGTGGGATGATGACTTAGCACCGATGGATTGTGGTCGTTAGAGCTATCCCCAAGGGCTCTCTCCCCTTCCTTGGACTATGTGCCAACATAGGAATGGTATTCATCACCAAAATGGCCAGGTCGTAAGGGATGACTATTCAATTTTTATATGATATGTTTTGATATGAAAATCCTTCTGAAATGACCAGGTCGTAAGGAAGGTGCCACCACATACGAAATGACCAGGTCGTAAGGTGTGATATAGATTACCTTTGACAAGTAATCATCTCTCACCCGATGGGAGGTCAACATCGGGCAAATTCATGTAATGGCTCGCATGGGTTTGAGATGTCAGTTATGGTCACATCCCCACTATATATGAGCATCATTTGCACTTCATGCATCATAAGTTTCATAGCATCTTGTTATATTACATTCCTTGCTTTATATCTCTTTCTATATTACGTGCCCTTGTCATCTAACATTATGTGCAGGTTTTGGTAAGTTACATCCATTGCATCCCGCATGCTTAGTACATTCAAACATACTAATGCATACTTTTGCCTACATGATCCCACTATGTACGGACCGAGGATTACGATCATCCACAGTACGACTTTAGATTGGATCTCAAGTTTTGCTTGATGTGGTAAGTCCTATCTTACAAGGACAAGCCACTATTCTTTTACCTTATGTTGTTTTTGCTTATGCTATCTTTATTTTTAGCATGAGTCCAAGACATGTCTTGGCTCCCGTCCCATCTTATGACTACAGGCATTGTTGCACATCTTGTAGACTCTTGTCGGATCTATGTGTTATGTGTTGTATTTGGAGCTTATGATTATGGATATCTTTTAGATATGGCTATTATGGATTTGTTATGACGATTATGATATCTGTGTATGTCTGATGTGGAAATGTGGAAGATTCTAAGTCCCGAATTGCCCCCATAGAGTGAGTAATACTTACCCGCCCCTTAGTCTTTATGTGCTTCATGTTATTTGAATCCATGTTAACCCCTTTCCCTATGTTATCCCCATAATGTGAGTCCTACTTTCCCGTCCCTTAGAACTATGTGTTTACTTTTGAATACACTTCCAAACCGATGATGTGAATTTGGATACTTTGAGGCTTATTTGGGGACTTCGGGTCTTCATTCGCCCTGTCACTCCTAGACCCCAGGTCCAGGTCATGATAAACATGGTATTAGAGCATTAGGTTTATAAATGGTCCTCAGAGTCCAATATACTGCATCAAGTAGAGTCTTATTCATGGGTGTGAAGCGCTCCACATCTATGGGTAAGAGGCTACAAGGCATTTCAGGAAATATTTCTCTTTTTCATGATTCTTATCGTGTTATGGTACATGTATTGAGAGTTCCTGTCTTCATCCCTCCTTATCAGATAAGGAGAGTTACTTTGGGCTCATAATATGATTCAAGCAAGAAGGATGCTGTAGCGGATCTTATATATGAGGTTAGACGAGAGTTGGTGAATGGAAGAAGGAATTGGCAAAAGATGTTTACTGTATGGCTAAATTTTGTGTTAGGATAGCCGACTCTACTGATGGAGGTATTCATGTTCAAAATGGGGCCGAATCTGTTGTGGTTGTTGATGTTAAGGCTAAGTAAGACTTAGACCCACCATTGGTTGTGTTGAAAAGGTGGTTGCTGAAAATAAGATAGAGGTTTTCTCCCAAGGGGGAGATGGTGTAATTAGGTACCAAGATCGATTGTGTGTTTTGGACATTGATGGTCTTAGGGAGATGATCATGAGTAAAGCCCATAACTCTCATTATTCTATCCACCCAGGGTCTACTAAGATGTATCAGGATTTGAGAGAGGTGTATTGGTGGTACAGTACAAAGAAGGATACCCAAATTTGTGTTCGAATGTCCTAATTGTCAACAAGTGAAAGTAGAGGACCAAAGATCCGGTGGTTTAGCTCAAGATATTAAAATTTCTACTTGGAAGTGGGAAGAGGTGAACATGAGTTTTGTGGTTGGATTGCCTCAGACTCGAAAGCAATTTGATTCAATTTAGGTTATTGTTGACCAGGCGACTAAGTCGGCTCACTTTTTATTGATTGAGACTACTCTTAATGTTGAAGACGATGCCAAGTTATGTAATTTGGAGTTGGTTAGACTGGATGGTATGCCTACTTTTATTATGTTGGATTGTGGTACCTAACTTACTTCTCACTTTTGGAAATTTTCTCAAAAGGGGGCTTGGCCCTAAGGTGGAGTCAGGTTCATACCTGTCACAACCCGGGAGGGTGCCCTAGGCATGACTGACACTCGAAGATTATTGCTAATCCCCAAGCGAACTGCCTAGTCTCATTGCATTCATTCAATCAACTCAATAGCAGAAGATAACTAAGAAATATCAATCTATAAGTGGGCTACAACTACCAACTCAGTCTATCATAAATGAAATATGAAATGAAAGAACAATTTCATTGTAAAGAAAGAAAAGAGGGAAATAACCACAAACATCGACCATCATCAATCTATATCTATGAAGCCTTAACTACTGTCTAAGATGGTACCATGACAGGCCATGGCTACCATAATCAAAGAAAATAACTCAAAATAAATGAATGATAAATATGTCCTCCAAAAGAAAGGGAGGACTCATCAAGTCTCTGTTTGGGAATCCGTGAACCTCAATGATTAGTTTGCTGAAGTCCTCTGTCTACAGAATCTGCATCATAAAATGATGCAGCGCCAAAGGGGTGTTAGTACGTGGGATGTACTATATGTAAAATTGACTAAAGTAAACATTATACAATAACAATAGCTCATCCATCACTCATCCTCAATTTAAAGTAAGAAACGGGCTTTATCCCATCACTTTCCATCAAGTACTCACACTATTACATCGATATCACAGTACTATCATCATGAAACCTATCTAGAAGTTTCTATAATTGACAACCACCACCTATGAGCTGGTGATGATACAATGAAGAGATGTCATTTCCACATCCACCCAATACCTTTCCATGGTACGGGATGAGTCTGTCGGGGATCCCAAAAGAAGTCTATCAAGCCCTGTGCAGGTCAAAGGAAACATCCGCTTTCATGGTCCAATCCTCTCTTATGCTGGCCACATAGTTAATGAGTGCAAGTGGGACTCTTAAGTATTTCAGTGCTAATACTCCTCCCAGGACTCAACATGCTCATAAGTCTATCAATACATCAAGGATTCCCATCACTCAGCCTCTACGGGCAAGAACACAAAGCTCATCTTATCATCTATCAACTCAAAGAGTAACATTATTCCTTTAAAACTAAGATTCAGCCTCATTAGGCTCTAAGAACACTAATTCAATCAGTTTTAGTCATCAATACCCCCATCTCAGGGCTCAGACTCCAACAATCTACACATTCAGACAATCAAGACTCTAGACATTGCCTCTAAGTTCATTCTTGAAGTATTAAATAAGGGGAAATATGCAATATAGGTATACAACCACACAATAATGCATATAAATAGTAAATAAAAGTATGATGATCATCAATTTGAGATAATATATAGAACTTAAAGATAATGTTCAAGAAACAAAGATAATGTTCAAGAAATTCTCTAAGAAATCACTACTCAAGACCCATCAACTGTCAATTGTCAACCTATTGCAAGAAACGAAGATAATGTTCAAGAAATTCTTCAAGAAACCACTATTCAAGACCCACCAACTGTCAATTGTCAAACTATTTCATGTATTGGAGTACGTGAAAGAACAATTCCATGTTTTGGGTAGCCTTTACATACCAAGGTTGAAGAGTTATCAAGCTTCCTTCAAGAACTTGCACCCAAATTTAGAACCCTCCACTCTTTGTTCTTGTTCTCTCAAGAACTCTCACATAGAAAACTTAGAAAAATAATGGGCTTTGAACCCTCAATCACTAATAAAGAACCTCTAAAACATGTTTTAAGACTTAAAAATGGGTTAGGAATGACCAAAATACCCTTCCCAAAATTTAAAAGAAAAGGTTCAAAATATGTACACTGGTCAGCGATGCGCTAGGGGCGCGGACCAGTGTATTTTCATGATTTTTTGTAAAGTTCAATTCCCGCCAAAAAAATAAAAAAAAAAGTTCAACTATGTCTCTGCACCCCCTCCGCATTACTTTAGGGGCGCGAACAGATACTATCCCAAAATTAGTTAGCGAAAATTATTTTTCTCTCCGGTTGCTCTTAATTAGGTTGAGTGCATTTCCCAATGTAGTTTTCTGTGCTGATCATAAATCTAGTCTCGAATTTCCCATCAGAGCTTTGAAAGATGCATTGTGCGCACAATTACATTTTTTGGGCATTTGAGTAATTTCACGGGGTATTGCATCATCCCTCCCTGGGATCATTCATCGTCGAATGATGAGTAAAGGTCGGATGGAAACACGAATAACCTTAGAGCTCATCTCATTCCTCACTCAGGAACACTCAAACTCATAACTATCCACCACTTATCTATCTTTGTCTTAGACTCGGGAATAGAATTAGATAAATGTATCAACTCAATGAAAGGAGACAATCACTCACGTTAAGGATCAGGGCATTTACCTTCATCATCATCATAATTTGGCATGAATAAGTGTGGGTATTTGAGTTTAATCGCTTCCTCAACAGGAATTGCTAAGGTAGGATCTCCCAAACCCTTTTTCAATATTAAAACGTGAAACACCAGATAGACTCCATCTAGCTCGGAAGGCAAGTCTAGCTCATAAGTAACCTTCCCAATCCTCTGTACAATCAGGTATGGTGTAATATAACGTGGACTCAACTTTTTCTTCTTACCAAACCTCATGACACTCTTCATGGGCGACATCTTCAAGTATACCTAATCATCCACCTCAAACTCCAAGTCTCTTCTCCTCACGTCTATGTAAGACTTTTGATGACTCTGTGCTGTCTTCAACCACTCTTTGATAACTTTCACCTTCTCCATAGACTAGTGGACAAGGTCAGGTCCGATCAATTCAGCTTCACTAACCTTAAACCAGCTAATCGGTGATTTACATCTCCTCCCGTATAATACCTCATAAGGGGCTATCTGAATGCTGGCATGGTAGCTATTGTTGTACGGTAACTCAATCAATAGTAGGTGGTCATCTCAATTTCCCTTGAAGTCGATGGCGTAAGCTCTTAATATATCCCTTAAAGTATGGATAGTTCACTCAGCCTGTCCATTTGTCTGAGGGTGGAAAGCTGTGCTCAAATTCAACTTTGTACCCAAACCCCTCTGGAAAGATCTCCAAAATTATAAGGTGAATTGAGCTCCCGTGTCCGAGATGATAGACAAGGGAACCCTATGCAACCTCACAATCTCTCGAATGTATAGCCAGGCATACTACTCAGTTGTATTAGTTTCCTTAACCACTAAAAAGTGGGCTGATTTAGTCATCCTATCAACAATCACTCATATCGAATCATGCTGCTTTTTGGATCTTGGTAACCCAGTGATGAAATCCAAGTTGATCGTCTCCTACTTCAATTTAGGAATTTCCAAGTTCAAGGCAAATCCACACGGTCTCTAATGTTCAACCTTAATCTGTTGACAATTGGGGCATTTAAAGACAAATTCAACAATGTCCCTCTTCATTCCATTCCACCAATAGACTTCCCACAAGTCATGGTACATCTTGGTAGAACTAGGATGAATGAAATATTTGGAGCTATGAGCTTCAGCCATGATCCTATCTCGAACACCATCAATAGTGGGCACATACAATCTACCATGGTATCTTATCATCTATCAACTCAAAGAGTAACATTATTCCTTTAAAACTAAGATTCAGCCTCATTAGGCTCTAAGAACACTAATTCAATCAGTTTTAGTCATCAATACAATACCCCATCTCCCCCTTTGGAGAAAAATATCACCTTCTGCTTATGAACCACTTTTTTCAATTGTAACAAGACAAGGTCTTGGTCTCGCTTCTCCTTCACTTCCGATACTAAGGATGAAGCAAAACCATTCTGAACATTGACCCCGCCTTCATTGTTCTCCTTAAGTTACACTCCCAATTGCGCCAATATATGAACTTCCTTAGCTAGTTCTTTCTTTCCTTCCTCTACATGGGCAGTGCTACCCATAGACATCCAGTTAAGAGTATCAGCAATAATATTAGCCTTACCTAGGTGGTAGAGAATGCTCATATCATAATCCTTGAGCAGCTCCAGCCATCTCCTCTGTCATAGCTTGAGCTCTTTCTAGATGACCACATATTGCAAGCTCTTGGGGACAATGAACACATCCACATGCACTCCATACAGATAGTGACACTAAATCTTAAGTGCAAATACCACCATTCCCAACTCGAGATCATGAGTTAGATAGTTCTTCTCATGGATCTTAAGTTGTCTGGAAGCATAATCTATCACATTCCCTCTCTGCATAAGTACACAACCCAATTCAACTCTTGATGCATTGCAGTATATCACAAAGTCTCCCATCCCGTCAGGAAATGTCAAAACTGGGGCTGTAGTAAATCTAATCTTCAACTCTTGGAAAATCTTTTCACATTCCTCAGACCACTGAAAAATTACTTTCTTCTGAGTCAGCTTAGTTAATGGTGTTGACAAGGAAGAGAAGCCTCAACAAATTTATAGTAGTAGCCTGCCAAACCTAAAAAACTTCTTATTTTTGTCGGAGAAGTTGATCTAGGCCAATTCTTACCTGCTTCAATTTTTTGAGTATCCATCCGAATACCATCTCACGAAACAATATGGCCCAAGAAAGCCTCTAACATAAGCCAAAACTCACAATTTGAGAATTTTGTGTATAATTCATGGTCTTTGAGCATTTGAAAAACCACTCTAAGGTGATTAGCATGATCCTCTTCATCCTTTGAATATATAAGAATATCATTAATAAACACGATCACGAACATATCAAGATATGGTTTGAATACCCTGTTTATCAAATCCATGAAAGCTGCAAGTGCATTTGTCAACACGAAGGACATGACCAAGAACTCAAACTGGCTATATTATGTCCTAAAGGCTGCCTTTGGGATATCACTTTCCCTCACCTTCAACAGATGGTAACTTGATCAGAGGTCTTTCTTAGAGAAACAAGTAGCATCCTGAAGTTGGTCGA
Organism: Solanum virginianum; assembly: GCA_000787875.1. Taxonomy (NCBI): domain Eukaryota; kingdom Viridiplantae; phylum Streptophyta; class Magnoliopsida; order Solanales; family Solanaceae; genus Solanum; species Solanum virginianum. The sequence continues at coordinate 12,250 of DF361825.1, forward strand.
ATAGATCATCTCTCATAGAAAGAGGATATTTATTTTTTATAGTGATTTTGTTCAACTATTGATAGTCTATACATATTCTGAGAGACCATCTTTCAAACAAACAAGTAGGACAGGAGCACCCCAAGGCGATACACTAGGCCTTATGAAATCTTTCTTTAACAAGTCTTTCAATTGTTCTTTCAATTCTTTCAACTCTGCAGGGGCCATTCTATAAGATGCAATTGAAATGGGTTTGATCTTGGGAAGAACATCATTTCCAAAGTCAATCTTCCTATCAAGAGATACTCTAGGTAGATCATCTGGGAAACCCTCAGGAAACTCATTCACAATCGGGACTGACTCAAGAGTAGAAGATTCAACATTATCAGAATTAAGCGCACGAGGTGGTAAAAACAATCCTTGGAGATCAACTTTCTGGCCCTAAGATAAGAGATAAATTTACCTTTAGGGGCAACATAACTCCCTTTCAACTATAAGACAAGCTCATTAGGAAATTAAAACTTAACAATCTAAGTTCTACACTCGACACCATCTCTAACTCTACCAAGTAAGCGAAGATGTCTCTATAATAAATGTACACTACACAATCCCTGTAAACATTCTCAGCTAAGATAGACTTACTAGTAGGAGTAGAAGGAACAAAAGGTTTAAGCAAACACGCAGGAAAAATCCCAAAATTACTAGCCACATAAGGGGTTACAAAAGACAAGGTGGAAATTGGATCAAGTAATGCATAATAATCAAAGGTAAAGGCTTGAAGCATACCCATGATAACATTTGATGTAGCCTCCTGATCTTGTCGATTACGCATAGATAAAGGCGGTTTGACCCACCTCCTATACCAGTAGTGGTACCCCTCTGCTGATTGCCCGCTGGCGGGGCTGCGCATGATTGGGGTTTGCTGCTCCTCTCAACTCGTCTCCTTTTTGGTCACTCATAACTGAAGTGACCAGCTTGTCCATGCAAATAGAAAATATCTATTCCCACATGACACTCAACCAGATGAAGCTTCTTGTACTTGCCACACAGTGGCTTTCCCCTCGTGCCTTGACCTTGGGTCACAAGGACCTGAGACTGAGCACCCGGAGTACTAAAATTCTGATAACCATGAGATTTCTAATCATATCTATTTGGCTGCATAGGCACACTTACTACAGATGGTGTAGGGTTGGATGATCTCCTCTGAAAGTAGGACTTGTCACCCTTATTCTGTCTCTGCGAGTTTGGCTCATGTCCCACTGACTTCTCCTTTCTATTCATCTGCTCTTCTCTATCTTTCTTCTTGTCCTCCTCTATCTGCTAGGCATACACCATAATTCTAGAGATGTCTAAGCCCAGAATCAATAAAGCTACCTTACACTTTTTCCGCACATGTCTGCCCAGACCAGACATAAACTTCCTCATCCTTGCCCTCATGTCTTGCACTATCTCTGGAGCATACCTTGACAACTTAATAAACTTAAGGCTATACTCCTTCACTGTTATCCCTTCCTGCTTTAGATTTACAAACTCATCCACCTTCACCTCTCTCAACTCATAACGAAAGAAGTGGTCAAGGAAGGCTATCTCATACTCATCCCATGCTGCAGGCTTCGCATTCTTATCTCTGCTCTCCTTCCACTGATTGTACCACACGTTAGCAACATCCTTTAGCTAGTAGGAGGCAAGCGCAACTCCCTCAATCTCATCAATATGTATCACTTTTAGAACCTTATACATCTCATCAATAAAGTTCTACAGGTCCTCTTCCACCTTTGACCCCGTATACACTAGGAGGTTCATCCTCAGGAAGTCTCTAAGTCTGGTGGAAGCTGAGGGCTCCTATGAGCAAGAACTAGGAAGTTTGAGGACTTTGACTATTACCCTAGGAGGCTACTAACTAAGTCAACATGGTAATGGCTCCCCTGATCTCTGCCTCAATAGTGGGAGCTGGCTGAGCAGGGGGCGTCTATGGGACCTCGACAGTCCTAGCAGAGGGTCCCTATCTCCTTGTCTCTGTCTGAACTGGGGCTTCAGGTTGGGTGTTCTCAGTAGCTAAGGCTATGATATCTCTTTGAGTGGCTATTCTTTTCAACGACATTTTCTATAAACATATAACACATGAGTTCAAATAAGATTTCCATAGAGTTAAACTCTACCGCACGAATTCACATCATAAAAGAAGGGTAACTCTTCCTAATATCCTATAGCCTTCTACTTATGAAGTGTGGTGCATAACATACCTATAAACAAGACTATAGTAGACATGGCTTCATAGACTCCCTAGGACACTCGAACTCTAGGCTCTGAGACCAAGTTTATCAGGCCCCGAGAGGGTACCCTAGGCATGACTGAAACTCGGAGACTATTGCTAATCCCCAAGGGAACCGCCTAGTCTCATTGTATTCGTTAGATTAGCTCAATAGCAGAAGATAACCAAGAATAACAATCTATAAGTGGACTACAACTATCAACTCAGTCTATCATAAATGAAATATGAAATGAAAGAACAATCTCAGTGTAAAGAAAGAAAAAGGGGAAAGAACCCCATACATCGATCGTCATCAATCTATGTCTATGAAGCCTCTATAACTACTGTCGAAGATGGTAACATGACAGGCCATGGCTATAACAATCAAAGAAAATAACTCAAGAAAAATGAATGATAAATATGTCCTCCGAAAGCAAAGGAGGACTCACCAATCTCTGGCTGGGAATCCGTGAACCTCAACGATTAGTCTGCTAAAGTCATTTGTCTACAGAATCTACATCATAAAATGATGCAGCACCAAAGGAGCATTAGTACGTGGGATGTACTATATGTAAAATGGGCTAAAGTAAACATTATATAATAACAATAGCTTATCCATCACTCATCCTTAATTTAGAGTAAGAAATGGGCTCTATCCCATCACTATTTGTCAAGACCTCACACTATCACATTGACATCAAAGTGCTATTATCATGAAACCTATCTGGGAGTTTCTATAATTGATAACCACCACCTATGAGCCGGTGTTAATACAACAAAGAGATGTTATTTCCATATCCGTCCAGTAATTTTCTAGGGTATGGGACAAGTCTATCGGGGATCCCAAAAGAAGTCTATCAAGCCCTCTGCGGGGAAAAGAAAACATCCGCTTTCACGGTCCAATCCTTTCCTGTACTGGCCACATAGTTAATGAGTGCGAGTGAGATTCATTCTTATCCATTTCGGTGCTAATACTCCTTCTAGGACTCAACATGCTCATAAGTCAATCAATACATCAAGGATTCCCATCACTCAGCCCCTATGGGCAAGAACATGCAACTTATCTTATCATCTATCAACTCAAAGAGTAAGATTATTCCTTCAAAACTAAGGTTCAGTCTCATTAGGCTTAAGAACACTAATTCAATCAGTTTCAGTCATCAATACTCCCATCTTAGGGCTCAGACTCCAACAATCTACACATGGAAACATTGCCCCTAAGTTTATTCTTGAATTATTAAACAAGGGGAAACATGCAATCTAAGTATACAACCACACAATAATGCATATAAATAGTAAATGAAAGTATAATGATCATCAATTTAAGATACTATATAGAATCTAAAGATAATATCCAAGAAATGAAGATAATGTTTAAGAAATTCTTCAAGAAACCACTACTCAAGACCCATCAACTATCAATTGTTAACTTACTACATTTATTGGGGCACATAGAAGCACAATTCCATATTCTAGGTAGCCTTTACATGCCTGGGTTGAAGAGTTATTAAGCTTTCTTTAGGAACTTGCACCTGAATTTATAACCCTCCACTCTCTGTTATTCTTCTCTCAAGAACCCTTAAATAGAAAACTTAGAAGAATAATGGGTTTTGAACCCTCAATCACTAATAAATGATCTCTAAAACATGTTTTAAGACTTAAAAATAGGTTGAGAATGACCAAAATACCTTTCCCAAAATTCAAAAAGAAAAAGTTCAAAATATATACACTGGTCCGCGATGTGCCAGGGGCGCAAACCATTGTATTTTCACAATTTTCTGTAAAGTTCTATTCCCACCAAAAAAATTAAAAAAAGTGCAAGTGTGTCTTCGTGTCCCCCGGCGCGGACAGAACTGTCCTAAAATTAATCAGTAAAATTTTTTTTGGTTCGATTGCTCTTAAATTGGGTCCAAACCATTATCCTACTTGATTTTTTGCGTTGATCACAAATCTGGTCTTGGATTTTCCATAGGAGGTTTGGAAGATGCTATGTATGCATGATTACATTTTAGGAGCATTTCAGTAATTTCACGAGGTGTTACAATACCCTTTTTCATCGCAAATCCATTGGGCAAGCCGAGAGTACAATTCAAACTTTGGAGGATATGTCAACATCTTGTATGTTGGAAGTCAAGGTCAATTGGTGTGATCACCTACCACCTATTCAGTTGGCTCACAATAATAACTTTCGTGCTAGCATTTATATGCCACCGTTTGGGGTTTTGTATGGTAGAAGGTAGGTCTTTGGTGGGATGGTTTGATTTATATGAGATGACTTTTGTAGGCTCGAATTTAGCATTGGAGGCTATTGAAGGAGTGGGATTAGTTAGGGAAAAGTTGAATATGATTTGAAGTCATCAAAAGGTTTTATTTAAATGTTGGAAAAAGGAGCATGGATCTTGTATTGGTGATTGGGTGTATATGAAGGCCTCACCTAGGAAGGGTGTGATGCATTTTGGAAAGTACGGCATGTTAAGTTCTCTGTATGTAGGTCCTTATGAGGTTTTTGAGCAGATTGGGAATGTGATTCATAGGTTGGAATTGCCTCTAGATTTGAGCTCTATTCACCCGGTTCTTCATGTATCTATGTTGAGAAAATTGGTGGGTGATCATAGTACTTTTGTGCCTTTGGAAGGGTGGAGTTTGAGGAGAACTTATCTTATGAGGAACATTTTGTGGAAATTTTAGATAGATAAGCAAAACGGGTTTGTTACAAGGATGTGGCTTTGGTTAGGTGCTTTGGAGAAATCAACATGTTAAAAGTGCAACGTAGGAAGTAGAATCAAGTAGGATGCGGCGATACCTCTATCCTTTCCAATCTACTCAAGCCTATGGTATTAGGTTCTTCCTATTCTCAATGGTACTAAGTTCTTTCACGCTCGAGTCTCATGACATGACATGCATGCACGTGCACAAAAATGATTTATTTTATGTTATTTTGAATGATTTTGAATACGTTTTGATATGAGTTTTAAAGACTTTATGATTTTCAAATGATGAATTATGGATTGTGCCTTGTATTTGGAAGTTTCATGTTCTAAGTCAAGCCTTTCATGCCTTGTTCTTCCATATTCGAGGATGAATACTCCTAAAGAAGAGATGATGTAATGACACGGATATAGTACCACTTCATCGGAACTTGAGAATTTTGTTTTGGACAAACTTTGGACCAAGTGTCGTATCAAGGGAGACCACACGACTAGTGCGAGGTCACACGAGCCGTGTGGCCTCTAGTGAAATGATACTTGGCCTTAAGTTTTGGTGTTGTCACAACCCAACCCCGTGGGCCATGACTAGTGCCTGGATTGGGCACCCAAACACAATCACAAAGCCGAGTTACAAACAGATGGCTTATATTTAAATAAAATTGGACAGAGTTTCCTTTGGTTTAGGGACTATCCCAAATAACCCTGCACATCAGAAGATACCAATAAGGCCACACAGAGCCAACAAAACATCATATATACATATATAGGCCGACAAGGCCGCTATGGCGGGTAAAGCCACCCAACATACACATAATGCAAGTCTAACTAAACGGACTGGGCACAACCTACATATATATGTCCGCAAACCTCTAAACATACTAACAGAATCATAGGACGAGATAGGGCCTCGCCGTACCCTCGAATAAATATATACAAAGCAACGAACGAGGGTATACCAAAAGTGGGCTCCGAAATAGGGGGAGCACTCCAAATAGCAGAAGGGGGTCATAAGCTGGTGGATCACCAAACTGTACATCTGCACCTGCGGGCATGAAACGCAACCCCCGAAGAAGGGGGGTCAGTACAAAATATGTACCGAGTATACAAAGCAGAATGTATAGAACATAAATCTGAGTAATAATCGAAACAAAAGTATGGAAGGCAAATGCATACCCAAAAATATTAAAATATTTACTTTCAAATACAAATCATGCACAGGGCACAGGAACTATGGTCGCCCGCCTGTCAATGGTGCCATAACATAGCATAACACCAGAAAGTTATAAATCTCTGAATCCCCATCATATATCACAACACGACATGATATCCAACACAGCATAATGCCCAATCACAGCATAATGCCCAACAAAAGCAGAACCTGACCCTTAGGCGAGGCTCGGTGAACCGTAAATACAGCATAACACCAGAGTATATCATAGTGCGCACGACAACTAATTAGGTCTAGAACCGGTGAATAATATCATAGTAGGCACGAGCGGAGTAGTGAGTAATCATATGCATAAAATCCAAACCCTCTTAGAAAAATCTATAGTTACAACAATACATATTTTGAACTTTTNCCCAACCTATAGAAAATATACTTATACTAGATCATACAAACTCCTATGAAATTTTTTGAAGCAATTCGAGCTTTCCTGTAAAAGTTACGGACAGAGCTTTTCTATAAAAGTTATGGACGTTTGTAGTTTTGGAATCGTTAACAGATAAGTTCTTTAAAAACTAGTCAGCTTTCACATATCCTTTGCAACATATAAAATCCAAGGCATAAGAATCAATATTATGATATATTAACACAAGAATACCAAGGAACAAATGCAAATCATAAACAAGCTTGGATCGCGAGAATAGAGTTTCCTCGAGGCTCGTATCATAGCCTATTTTAACTAAGACATGCCGAAAGGAAAAGTTGCTTTAGATGCCTCAAAACACTCTCCAAAATAATTCAAACGCAAGCTAAATCCAACTTATGCTTTGGACTACCCAAGGTCTACAAACAAGCCATAACATGCCAAACAATTAGCTAAAGACTTTTTGGGCATTAAATTCCAACTTTGCCCTTAATTCTACAAAAATTTGGGCACCCCGAGAATTAAACTCGGCCCAATTAATATACAACAACAACAACCCAGCAACATCAATAATCAATTCGGAAGGCAATATAACAATAATAACTCCCTTTCATCGTTTAACCATATTCATAATTTCGGTAAGCACACCAACATACACATATGGATGATTCTCAATCATCCTTCACCCTACAATGATCATAATATATTAACTAGGCATCAATTCATAATTCCAACACAACACAATACTACACAACCTATACATACTCACATGGCCCCAAATATCTTCACACACAACTCACTTCCAACATTCCATATTTCATGATTTTCCTTCATTTTAACATAATACAATATGCTTACAACCATTATAACACATAAAACAAGATCAAATCTTGAATTTTCTCTTCAACTCCACAAATGGGCTAAGGTTTCCAAAAGTGAGACAATAGAGGAGTAATCGCTCCAACAATACTTCTACGCTACTTAGGTACCTTAATAAAGGGGGTTTGCATAACAAATAATTTTTGAAAAGGCTAGAAATGATTTTCAAAATTCCCTTACCTTGGCT
>DF361825.1:31056-73778 GCA_000787875.1 Solanum virginianum
TACATGTGGCTAGTCCATAAAACAGGGGAAACTCTGCCAAAATTTTTATGAAATCAATAGTAACTCATATTGGAATGCAATTTGATTATGCTGTCTAGGTGCCCCTATCGGGTACTAGTCACGGTCCATAGGTTGGGTCATGACAAGGATACTTCTTCTTCATCTGTTCTTCAGCTTCCCAGGTCATCTCCTCTAAGTTACTGTTTCGCCACAACACTTTAACAGAAGCCACATCTTTATTTCATAACCTTCTCACATGACGATCCAATATGACTACGGGCTACTCTTCATAAAATAATCCTTATGTGACCTGGATATCATCCATAAGAAAGATTCTGGAAGGGTCACCAATATACTTACGAAATCTAATAACCTAACCTCAATCCCCTATCTTTATCTAAGGATCACATACAATGTTCTTGTAACATTATACTTCTTTAAAATCAATAGCTTAGTTTTCTCGCTTACGCTATGTCAAGCCTACTAGGCCAAACCTCTAACTAATGGTGTCACTCTCATCCTGATATCCCCTCTTTGCATGATACTCACTTAAGGTTCAAGATTAACATTTAACACTAAACATATGCATCGACACCTCTCATATACATATATACTTTAGTAACTCTAAACTACTACATAAGGTCAAGAAAGGCTAGATTACTAAATCTCATGATAAGAAGTAATTCTTAGCTCATGGTCTATCTACATATCATCTATCATCATACTCCCTTTCATAAGTTAGGTAATATTCACTCATCCATTACCCCTCCTTACCTAGCTAAGCTCGTAACTCTACAAATCNTGTTCTTATATTCAGCACATATACTCATCATTACTAACACAATGCTACTTTAACATCAACTCCTTTCATATTCGAGTGTGTACCATCTCATATAAACTAGCGACTCTTCATATACCTTATCATAAAAGCTATATGATACTTACTACTCTTTAACCAAAACTTGTAAGGAACTCGATTAATCACCACATGACCCTTAGTTACTAGTTTAAAGAAGTTACTTTTCTTAATCACCACATTATATCTTTCTAGCTCTAGGAACATTCTTTAATATGTTTCGAAAGGGCCTTCAGTCACTTCCTCTAAAAGGGAGGGGATACTACTAAGCATTAGAGGCATAACTTAACTTTTGTCTCAAGAATAACATCTGCAAAATGATTGAGGGAACATAGTATGGAAAAACATCATATCTTGCTTTAAATTAAATGCACGATTCATATAAATAAGAGTACAATATTATGGATCAATAATTCAACCACACTAGTTGGCTCATCTCAAGCCTAGTGTAGTATCTTTGCTTTCTGAATACTTTATCTGAAGGGAACCCAACAATAAGGATCAGGAATTTTCTATTCCAACTACCTTAATTATGAGAGGTAGTCAAACGAATCTAGAAGCCGCACGAATATAGACAAGCTTCTTAGAAACTAACTCTATTACACGATCTAAAGTATGAAAGAGGAAAACTTTTGTTAGATGTCAATAGTACCTCATTTATAAAAGTGGGGCACTTACAACCATAAATATGATGCTACAGATACAACTTCATAGACACCCTAGGATATTTGAACTCTGTGCTCTGATACCAAGTTTGTCATGCCCCGAACCTACACCCTGGATGTGGCCAGCACTCGAAAACCATTTCTAGTCCCAAGCGAACCACTTAGCCTGGCTAACTTACTCAACGGAAGATATTAATACTGTAATGAACTAGAATGGGCTCTGAGAACCATCATTGGTCCCCAAGCGAACCATTTGGTCTGGCAAACTTACTCAACGGAAGTTATTAATATCATAATGAACTAGAATGGGCTCAAAATTTATGAACTTAAAGATACAATAGCAATATATACAACTTTAACTCAAAACCTTTCAAACAATTTCAAAGAAATAACTTGAACAATGTCTTTCTAGTCTATAAAGCCTCTAAAGTATTGACTTAGAACAAGGCACCAGAGTAGGCTTATAGGTACCTCAACAAAATTAAATACAAAGAAATGAAGTCTCCCGAGCTCCTCTTGATGCAAAGAGGCCTCACCAACCACTGATGGGGACTACCCTACTGAGCATTTGCTAACATAGACACCTGCATCTGCATCATGATACGATACAGTGCCAAAGGCGTCAATACGTGGAATGTATGGTATGTAAGATGGCCAAAAAGTACTAAATATAGAATACTTACTTTAAAACTGCACCTTGAGATATCAGTACGTGGAATGTACGGTATGTAAGATGGCCAAAAAGTACTAAATATAGAATACTTACTTTAAAACTGCACCTTGAGATAGTTTAACTAACAAAAATATGTCATGCATATGAAACATATATATATTGTTAAATTTGTCAAAAATGCAACAAAACATAAAAGAAACACTTACGTAGCACATTAATGAGCATAGCTAAATATACATAAAATATGGTACTCAAAAGCTTAGCTCTGTAATTGGCTCAAATCAGTTAATCCTGCAACATAAATAAAGAAATACTAAATCTCAATATGTAGAACAATAGTATTTACTTCTTGGGGAGTTTTTCTAATCAACAACAATTATTATGATCTTCGTGATGATACAGTGTCTTGCCCATGCTGCCAAAGTGGTCCTGTACTTTGCCGGGGTAGGGGACGAAGAACTAGGGAAGTGGATCTATCTCAAAACTGGTGCCATCTCAGTTACAAATGAGGAGTTGTACCTTGGTACAATCCTATCCTATGCTAGCTACATAGTTTTTGAGTTCAAGTAATTAATTCTAGTCTCACTCATATTGGTGCTCAATAATACTACTCCTAAAAATGATTTTTATATAGCTCATACTTTAAGGGCACTCTTGTTCAAGGCATTACCTTCTTCTCTTGGGACTTAGCCTAGCTTTAATTTTTCTTAAACTTTTCTCAACTTGTCTTAAACTTTTCTCTATCTGAAATTACTATTTTACAAGTATCTCAAAACATAACTTTATTACTCAGCTATCTTTCAAGTACAAAGCTTCAAATACTTCTTAAAACTTAGCTCAAAACTGTCTGAACTGATAGGCTTCTTGCTCCTCTATTCATAAAATACTTATAAAAAAATATTTTTCAGGAGTTTAAAGTAAGGTATCCAACTTGAAAGATTTCTATAGTAACTTTAGAGTATGACTAATCTAACACTTAAACATAGCAGCTCAAGTCAAGACTCCAATGCAATAGAAGAATTTAGTAAATCTCTTACTTTTCTTCAAAAATAGCTTAAAAAACAAAATCGCTCAATATAAAGAAATCTTGTTGCAACATACCAACTTGATATTTGGGAAAACTAGTAATTACATAATGGAAAAATAATATATGAAGATTTTTGTAGGCCTTATATACCTGAGAATCAACTTCTTGAAAGAATTGGGAAGAATTTTTGAAAGCCCTAGCTTTGCATCTTGAATATACGCTTGAGTTTTCTTGAACCTATTCTGACGTTTGTGAAGAGAATACTATATTTTTATCATTAAAACAAGTAAAAACCAACTAATTAAGATCTAAGGAGGGTGAAAAGGTCGAAACTACCCTCCCTTCATTAAAAGAGCAAAAGTTAGAAATTATACATGCGCGCGTCGCGCACCTGTACATTTTTCCCATTTTTCTCGAATTTTAGCTTCTGTCGAATTAACGATAAAAATAAAAACACAAATGAGGATCTGCATCCTAGGCATGTCATGCCAGGGGTGCAGAAAGCCCACTTTTTTTTTGGAAAGTTTTGGAAAATAATTATTTTGACTAGGTTGCTCTAAAATAGAGTCAAGATCATTTTGCACTCGATTTTTTGCACTGATCGCAAATTCGATCTCGAATTTTCAAATGGAGCATGGGAAGATACTTTATGTTCAAGGTCAAATCTAGGGGTAATTTAGTATTTTCACCAGATGTTACAAGGGACATTGCCAAATTTGTTTTCGGTTGTCATAGTTACTAACAAGTCAAAGCCGAACACCAAAGGCCAGGTGGCCTAACCCAAGATATAGAGATTCCTACTTAGAAGTGGAAATAGATTAATATGGATTTTGTTATTGGGTTGTCCATGACTAGAAAGGGTTTTGATTCCATATAGGTTGTGGTTGATAGGATGACAAAATTGGCTTACATTCTACCAGTTAAGACTATATATAGGGCTGAAAATTATGCTAGGTTATACATTCATTACTTGGTGAGGTTGCATGGGGTTCCTTTGTCCATCATATCAGAACATGGTGTACAATTCACATCACACTTTTGGAGATCTTTCTAAAGAGGTCTTGGAACTAAGGTAAAGCTTAGTACCGCCTTTCACACTCAAATGGATGGCCAAGCCGAGAGAACTATCCAAACACTTGAGGACATGGTTAGGGCATCTGTATTAGAGCTTAAGGATAGTTGGGATGATCATCTTCCATTGATTGAGTTTGCATATAACAATAGCTATCATTCTAGCATAGGTATGACTCCTTTTGAGGCCCTCTATGGTAGACATTGTAGTTGTGTGGTCTGTTTTGGTTAGAAGGGAAAGATAAGCCTTAGATATATGTATCATTATAGGGTGATGTGAAGGATTTTGGTAAGGTGTCCTGCGAGCTGGATTTGCCTAGAGAAATGGAATTGGTTCATCTAGTTTTTCATGTGTCTATGTTGAAAAAGTGTGTGGATGATCCTAATGCTATTGTGCCACTTGATATTGTGGGGGTAGTTGAAGAAAACTTGATATATGAAGAAGTTCTAGTAAATATATTGGATAGGCAAGTGAAAAGGTTGAGGAACAAGGAAGTTACTTCCGTTAAGGTCCTTTGGAGGAACCAAAAAGTCGAAGGTGCTACTTGGGAGGCCGAAGCGGATATGCAAAAGTGATACCCTTATCTTTTCCACTACATTCATGCCTAAGGTATTGATCTAAGTCCTTTATATGATCTGAAGTCTTAAGATCATCCCTCATGTCATTACATACATTCATGTTTAAATTGACAAGTTTATGGTGATTTTACACTTATGTTGAGATTTTTGAACTAATGTTTAAGTGCATTATTGCATCCTTATGAGGGTTGAAATTGTCATGTTTGCATCTCTCATATACATTTTTTTGACACTTGGGGATGAATGTTCCCAGAGGGGAGATATTGAAACGATCCCAAAAAGTGCCCGAAAATGTGCCTCGGAAGTGCCTGGAATTGTAATTTCCATATATCCCAAAATTCATATGTGATATTGAAAATGAAACTTCATATTCTTGTTCAGGAGATCAAATTGAGTGAATAATGGGCCTAAACCCAATTTAAGAGCAACCATAGCAAAATTTAAAAATCGCAAAAATATGATTTCCAAAGACGATCCGCGCCCCTGGTGCGACGCGCCAAGGGTGTGCTACAATGTATTTTGTGCACTATTTTTCTTGTATAGTCCAAGGCCTTTGTATCTTGGGCTTAAGTGTTTCCATGTATGAAAATGCCTATACTTACCCTTATTTGACCCTCATATCATTCAAACCATTCCCCAATACTCATCAAACACTTAGACAATATTTCATTTTCTAAATTCAAGTCTCAAAACTCATCCGGATCTTATGGTTGTCGTTGAAGCTTAAAGTCTCCATCCTCAATCATCATCAAGTTATTATCCAAAGCTAAGGTATGCGGGTTTCTTTCATGGGTTCTTTTCTCCCTTGATACCTAACCTCTCTTTTGCCTAAACTTGCATGATTTAAAGTTGATTTACCCATGGGTCTAACTTATTATGAATTTCACTACACACTATGTTGGGGTTTCATGAAATTATCAATTTCTTAGCATGTTTTGAGCTATGAATCTAAGATATATTGTGAGATTTGATGAAGGGCTTTGAGGTATATGGCTTGAGGGGGTTACCAAGAATCTATTTGATGGTTTTACATTGAATTTTCTAGCATCATTGGACTCTTGAATTACATGATTTTGCACTAGCACTATACACCCGTCAAGTGTTTGATAAAATGTCCGAATTATGATTTCTTGATGAAATAAAGGTCTAATGCATGTCTTATGAGTTGAGTGACTATATGATGATGAAATGAACATATGTATATGGTTTTCTTCTATATAGTGTTGGAATGTAACCATGCCCTACTCGGGTGTTGCGCATCGATAACCATGCTGAGGGGTTTATACCTCAGTAACCTTGCTGAGGGGTTTGTACCTTGATAAACATGTCAGAGAGCTTGTACCTTAGTCACCAATAGTGGTAGGATGCGATGATCCACCAACCATGTTAGGGGGTTTGTACCTTGATAATCAAGGGTGGTAGAGTGCGACGATCCACCAACCAATTGATGAGGTTGGTACCTCAATCACCAAGGGTGGTAGGGTACGATGATCCACCAATATGATAGTGTCTCATCTTGCACATGTATTATGTTCTATATAAGCTTGATTTACTATATAGCATCTCACATGCATGACATATTGTTATATGCTACTCATTGCCTATGCTTATTCATTTCCATTATGTTACTTATCTCTTGTTGCATTACATCCTACATACTTAGTAAATTCAAACATACTAATACATACTCTATGCCTATATAATGTCACCATGTAGGAATCGGAGCCCTTCTTGATCATCCTCCTCCATATGGCTAGTGACATCTATTCAACCTTGTTGGTGAGTCCTCCATTCCAAGGACAACGTCTATGTTTTTATGCTATGTATTAAAGACTCTCTTTCTTTATTGTATACTTTAACTATAATGGTGAGCCTGGTTGTTTGTCTTGGCCCCCGCTCATATCTATGTAGTAGAGGTGTTGCTAGACATGTTATGTATCTATGCTATGAGCTTTGACTTTCTCTTGACTCTTGTTGATTTTGATATGAAAGAGGTTCCCTACCCCATATTATCCCTAATTACTAACTTTTGTTGTATTTTTATTGCTTTCATGACCAATGATGTGTAATAATATGTTAAGAGGCTTGCTCGGGGACCCTTTGGGTTCCCCATATGCTGTGTCACATCTAGGCCCTAGGCTTGGGTTGTGACACAAAAAATAAAGGTGAGCGAAGATAGAAAGAAATCACCCCAAAATAAAGGAGAAAAGATGTGTCATGTAACACCACCCCCACCCCCCTCCAATTTATTCCACCTAGTCTAAGTTAAATGCCCAAAAAAGGATTGGAAAATATCTTAGAAAAGTTACTTGAAGAAACTATAAAGGGCATCTACAGCCCATAGAGTGATTGTCACTACCCGTACATAGGTTCTAGTAGTGACATGGAGAATGGGAACCCGAGAGTCCCCAAACAAACCTTAAAGTATCCCAATTCATATCATCAGTTCAGAATCATATTCTAATAGTAAACACATAGTTCTAAGAGATGAAAAAGTAGGACTCAAGCTATGGGGATATCATAGGGAGAGGGACTAACATGGATTCACAAAACACGTAGCATATAAAGATTAACAGACAGGTAATTATGACTGACTCTATAGGGGGGCATTTCAGAACTTAGGATCTTCCACATTTCCATATCAAACATATATATATCAAAATTCCTGTAATGAATCCATAATAACCATATCCAGTAGATGATCATAATCATAAGGTTCAAATACAACACATAACATATAGATCTGATGAGAGTCTAAGAGATGTCTAACAATGCCTCTACTTATAAGATAGGAGGGGGGGGCCATTACATGTTCCTAGCTCACCGTCAAAGTAAATAACACTAATGGAAGCAATATAGATAGAGGATTGTTGGCTTGTCCTTGGAAGATGGGACTCAACACAACACATATCTCAATTCCGATCTAGCGTCAAACAGTGGATGAAAGTAATCTCCGGTCACTACATAGTGAGATCATGTAGGCAAAAGAATGCATTAGTACATTTGAATGTACTAAGTATGCGGAGTGCAATGCATGTAACTTACTAAAACCTGCATACAAAGTTAGATGGCAAGGGCACATAATATAGAAAGAGATTTATAGCAAGGAATGTAATAATACAAGATGCTATGAAATTCATGATGCATGAAATGCAAATGATGCTTATATATAAAGTGGGGATGTGACCTCACCCGACATGAGTAAGACCAAATGTGCGATTACTTGGAATCTCAATAAAATCCCCTTATCAGCAAAAGAGGTGGTCTACTTGCCGAAGGTAAACCTGCTTCACCTTATGGGAAAACACATATTTCGTATGAAGTAACCTTCCTAATAGGAATAATACCCATTTCAGAAAGGATTTTCACATATAGAATATCACATCATATCATATCATGTCTTCTCCTTATGGGAACAAACCCATTTCAGAGGCATCTTTCCTTAAAGGAACAATACCTATTTCAAAAAGGACCCTATGCTAGGCATATAATTCAAGAAAAGGAAGAGGGCCCTTGGAGATAGCCCTAACACCCCTAATCCATCGGTTCTAAGTCATCATCCCACAAGAATAGTTGTATGTATGCATATACATGCTTTCAAAGAGACAATAGTCTTTTCCAAAACCATTTCAATGCATAATTAGGCTTGAAAGCCAAACACCATTCATAATAATTCATACTTAAGCTCAAAAATCAAAATTATCATTTCATAGTCATAATACTCATGTATAGGAATATACATGTGATCATATTCTTACCATAACCAATATATTATTAAAATCATATCATAAAACATAATTGAGCTTAACCCACTTCATAATTTCCATAATAATCTATTATCATGAATGCAAATGCCATGAATGATATGAAGAGAGCATGGGTAATTAAGATTCAATCTAAATCAGCCTTATAAAATGAAATTCAAATAAAAACATAATCAAATCCTCATTTAAAATCATAATATAATCACACATGCATAAATAATCCTTAAAAAGGGACATACATATTCATATTTTCATAAACCAATGTAATTCATCATATTATAGTTTGAATCAACATAATGTAACACCTCTTAGTTCTTTCACCTAATTGGGAGAAAGTGTATAGGATGATGTTGATAAGATCACTGAGAAAAATTGCAGATATAGGTTTACGAGGGAGGTATATGGGTTGTAGGGTAGTTTACGACTCGTAGATTGGGGTTCCGTATGAAATTTCAGTGATTCAACTTTAAGGTCCCTTCAGGTTACGAGAGGATTTTATGACTCTTGGGTAATTTATGAGTCATAAAAGATGGTTTCATGGAAAATTCCAATTTAGAATAATTTCTAATCATATTGTTCACAACTCATAAAAGGAAATATAACTCGTGATCTGGGGTCTCCTATCAATTTCTAGAGATTTAGGATTATCATACTCTTTATGTCACGACCCAACCCTAGGGTCTAGATATGACCAGCAAATGGGGAACCCGAAAGAACCCCAAACAAGCCTCATAGCATATCATCACACATCCTTGGTCGCAGAAGCAATGTAAAACAACATAAGAAACATAATCAAGGGGGTTGAAGCTAAGGGAGAGAGATTACTACTTAAGTAAAGTGTAAAATTTTAGAAAACAAGGGCAAGAGACTAAGGGTAAAAGCTTTCATAACATCATAATCAAGAGATAAAGAGTCAAGGCTGAGATCATAGATACATAACATGTACAACAACATTTCTATTACATAGTTAAGAGCGGGGGCAAAGACAAAGCAACCGGGCTCACCCTCACTAGTCAAGATAGAAAATAAAGAAGAGTGTCTCATTACATAATAAGAGAAACATAGACCAAAGTCCCTGAAGTGGAGGACTTACCAACTAGCTTGAGTTGTATTAAACTTGCCACATGGAAGAGAAGGATGATCAACTTGGGCACCGGCTCCTACATGTTGATATCATGTAGGCATAGAATATACGTTAGTGTATTTGAATGTACTAAGTATGTAGAATGTAATGCAAACAAGAATTAAGCATTATTATCAAAATGCATGACAATAGGCAGTAGGAATAATATAAAAATATGACATGTATGATCAAATCATAAGTAAAACATGCTTAAGTAACTCATTCTCATATAGGATATCATATGTGAAGAAGAGACCAAGCTAGCTATTCAAGGTACAAACCCCTTGGTGGTTGTGTGGAATAAATCCCTCACATGGTTGATGATAACCACACCTTATCAACACAGTGGTGAAGTACAAACCCCTCACATGATTGATGAGTACAAACCCTCACCATGGTTACTCGGGCTCTTATCCCCCGAATCAAGTATAGTCTAATGCAACACTTTATATAGAGTATTGATGTGCTGTCAAAACATAGCATATTTGAGGCCTTAAACAAGGGATTTTGTGAGTTTTTAATGTGACTTTTTATGGTTTTTATGTGTTTTTGTGTTATTCTTCCAGAAAAGTTAGGTTGGCATGACTTTGAAGAAAAGTTGTAGATTTTGCTCAATCATAGAACATAGAGCTCACCTACGAATCGTAGCCCAAGCTACGAGTCATAGGGTTTATTGTAGCAAAAAATAGAGACCAAAAATTAGAAATTTTCTAATGGAGGTCACCACTACGAGGTCATCCTACGAGTCATAAGTCTCACTACGAGTCGTATGGGTGGACTCATAGTAGGAATCAAAAAGTCAAAAATTTGACTAAAAACTGAAGGCCTAGACTAGAAAGAGCATACGAGTCGCGCCAGTGGATTGTACCAGTTGAGTCTAAGATGCCAAGAACATAATATAAGACCCCAATTATAACTCGTAGGCCATCCTACAAGTCGTATCTGCGAGGCGTACCAGTTACCAGCTGTCTTTTCTATGTAAGTTTTAGGGTTATTTTGTAATTATATATAGTTTAAGTTAG
This sequence comes from Solanum virginianum, assembly GCA_000787875.1. Lineage (NCBI taxonomy): Eukaryota > Viridiplantae > Streptophyta > Magnoliopsida > Solanales > Solanaceae > Solanum > Solanum virginianum. Next base: position 41,837 of record DF361825.1, read on the forward strand.
GGTTTTAAAAGGAAAGATTCAAACCAGAGAAGTTTTTATCATCTTTGAATATTCTCTCAAGGAAACTCTTAGGTTTTTAACTTAGATTATCTTTTTCTCTTGGAAAACCCAAGTTTGGGGATTGTAAACCTTGCTTTGTGCTCATTATCAATCTATCAAGATTTTGATTTGCAACTTGTGGTGTCTTCAATGTTCATTACCTTGAGTAAAATTCTCAATCATGTCATTTATTTGCATTTTTGCTTGTTTAGCTTTAGCCACGACTAGCTAAGCACCACCAGGGAACCATGGGTATTTGACTTGAGATAACCTGGGTTTATTGCATTTCTATGATTGGGGTTTTGTATGTATTATTTATTTCCCTTCATTATGATTGTTGTATGGTGGTGTCCAACACCAAACCCCACCTACTATCATGATCACGACCAAGTAGTGATGAATAGAAAAGGGAAGTAGATGACCAAATTTGATTGATGTGTTCTCATCTAATCAACCAAACATGACCAAGGGGAGCTTGAGTGGGACAATAGGTAGCAATTAGTTGGCACACTATGGTAGCCGACCAAGCGCCATGGTGAAATTCGACCTTCACCTTCACAAGAGGGCTGGAAGAACCTAAGTTACCGTCCTGCATGCGAATCTCCAATTGTAGTTATGTTACCTAGGGTAATTAAGTCAAAGAACCATGGGGAACATAATTCCCAAGTTGTCTCTAAAACTGAGTGTTTTTTCGCATTGTAGTATAGTGTATTTTATTTTGTTCTTGAATCTCAAAACCCCCTCCCCAATATTTAGAGATTTTAGTTATCAATACTAAAAATGATTGATAGTAAATTCTTGTGGTCAAACACTATATTCCTTGTAGATTCGACCTAATCTTTGGTTAGGTCAATTACTTACAATGACCACTTTCCTAATGGAGCATGAACATCATCAGAAATTATGTCACTGTTGCTGGGGAATATGGCTAGGTTTTGACTTGATTTCACTATTAATTAGTTCTAGTGTTAATTTCTAGATTCTCGTGTCTTTTAATTTTGTGTTTTTTTGTTGTGTGACTTTAATCGTAGGGTGTATTAGGTTGTATACCCAAGATAAGGAGCTGAGGCAATCCATTACCTTCGATCAATTTGGAGATCCATTGACTCATTAGAAGAATGACTCTAGTGAATGAGGATATCAAGGTTGACGAGGACATGAATATGAATGAGGATATAGGAAGAGAGGAGAATCCACCACGATCTCCGTGAAAGGTATCATGAGCTTTCTAGGCCATACCAGATTCTACCGTCGCTTTATAAAGAACTTCTCCTAGATCTCACAACCATTGTGCAAATTGTTGGAGAAAGGTTCCAAGTTTGTATTTGATGATACATGTATGCAAGCCTTTTTGTGTACCCTCTAAACTTTTGAGATTGTGATTAGTGAGGCACTCATGCATTTTGATGGTCTAGTGATGTTTGTTCTGATAATGTAAAGGTAAGTTGAGGCTTGAAAAATGACCTGTGAGTCTATACTTGATTGTGGGCAAGTGGGGTAGCGCCAGGTGTGGTGTTGGGGCAGCGAAGGAAGAGAATCCTACATCCGTCTATTATGCTAGGAATGCACTAAATGTGGCCCAAAAAAATTATATAGTCACTGAATGAGAATTGTTTCTCTTAGTCTTTTCCTTTAAAAAACTTTGCTCCTACTTGTTGGGAGCTAAGGTGATTGTGCACATAGACCATGCAGCGCTCAAATATCTAATGGATAAAAAAGATTCAAAACCAAGATCAATCATATAGGTACTCCCCTTGCAAGAATTCAATTTTGATGTTATCGACAGAAAGAGGTCAGAAAATCAGGTAGCTGATCACCTTTCTAGATTAGAAGATGAAGTTATGGCAAAGTTTGATGATGGACTTGACATTAACAACTCATTCCCCGATGTGAGAGTTTTGGCAGCACCACATGACCTTATACCCTGGTTTGCCGACTATTCCAACTATTTGGTGAGTGATATAGTGCCTTCTAATCTGAACACCCATCAGCATTACAAGTTTATGCATGACGTAAAGAAGTTATTTTTGGATGAGCCTTATTTATTTTGTATTTTTCCAAACAGGATCATCCGCAGATGTATGGCAGAGGTGGAAATGATGAGTGTTCTTGAAGCATACCACTCTTCTTTGGTGGGTGGTCATCATAGTGGAGCTCAAACTGCTTAGAAGGTATTACAATGTGGCTACTATTGGTCGTTTAGACATTAGGATGCCCATGATTACGTTGTGTCATGTTATAGATGTCAAAGAGAGGTCGGGGTCTCGCGAAGGCACAAACTCCCTCTCAATCCTATTTTGGTGATAGAACTATTAGATTTTTGGGGCATTGACTTTATGGGACCCTTTTTCAGCTCGCATGGTAATAAGTACATTCTAGTTATAGTTGATTATTTCTCTAAATGGGTAGAGGTCATAGCTCTACCAAACAATGAAGGTAAGATTATTATTGGGTTTCTCCAAAAAACTATTTTCTCCAAGTTTGGTACACCTCGGGCAATTATCAGTGATGGAGGTTCTCATTTTTGTAACCGACTATTCAAAGCTCTTCTTGAAAGATATGATGTGAAGCATCGAGTAGCAACCCCATATAATCCCCAAACAAGTGGGCAAGTGGAAGTATCAAATAGGGAAATCAAGCAAATCCTATCCAAAATGGTGAATGTAAATCGTATTGACTGGTCAAGAAAGTTGGATGATGCTTTATGGGCCTACTACACTACTTTCAAAACCATGCTAGGAATGTCTCCTTATCAAATGGTGTTTAGGAAAGCCTGTCACCTACAAGTTGAGCTTGAGAACAAGGCACTATAGGCACTTAAGAAGTTAAATCTAGACTGGAATGAAGCAGTAACATCTAGATTGATGCAAGTTAATGAACTCAAAGAGTTTAGGTTACGAGCATATGAGAGCTCTGCATTATACAAGTAAAGGATGAAGGTTCAGCATGATCGCTGAATTAAGAATTGAGAATTTGCTCTAGGAGATATGGTGTTGCTTTAAAACTCTAGATTGAGGTGGTTAGCTGGGAAACTTAGATCTAAGTGGATAGGGCCCTTTAGATTCATCCTTGTTTTGAATTATAGAGCCATTAAGTTACAAAGCAGGGATGGTAAAACTTTCAAAGCCAGTGGACAGAAGGTAAAATTGTACATGGGTGACATGGAAAAAATTAAAATAGTGGAAGACTGGGACCTTGAGGAGGCATGAGCATAAAAGCTTTCTGTTATGCAGCGATAATAAATCAGGCACTTCCTGGGAGGCAGCCCAAGGTATGCCCCTTGTGCTCTTTCTATTTGTCTTTACTTTTAAGACAAAGTATTCTATTTTGTGGAGTAAGGGAATTTATGGATTAAGGTGAAGTCTGAGTAACCTCGAGTCCACAACTTCCCCTATTTTTAATCCCAAGGTTTTCTTGTCGTGATTCTTTTTCCTTACAGATGTTTACTTTTTTATTGAATCGACATATTTATGTAGTGTAGATAATGTGTAAATTCATAGTAGTGTTATTTGTTGGCATACACATAGTCTTTAAATGTTTTTTTAGATGATTTGAAAAATTGTGTACCCTCTAAACTTTTGAGATTGTGATTAGTGAGGCACTCATGCATTTTGATGGTCTAGTGATGTTTGTTCTGATAATGTAAAGGTAAGTTGAGGCTTGAAAAATGACCTGTGAGTCTATACTTGATTGTGGGTGCAATGCCATGTGTGTTGTGAGCTTAGTTTGGTGCATTCATGTGTTTGATGAAATACCTTGATATTGGCCCTGGTCTATCCTTGCACATGTGAACGTTAATTGAGGCTAAAAGCCTAAGTTGAGGATGGCTCTTATTGTGGTAAAGTAATGACAATGAGGTGGTTAATTGGGAAATAAAGAAAGAAATGAAAAATCATGAGCCGAGTGAAGAAAAAGAAAAGAAAAGTGCCTTCAATTGAGAAAAAGTAGCAAGAATTGAGTTCAGAAATAAGGCACCGCTAAAAATAGAAAGAAATCACTCAAGAATAAGGGTGGATTTATTGAAAAGGGTTGGGTTATGAATGCAAAAAGTGTTGGTAAACATGGTTCAAGGATAATTTTTAGTCACTACTTGCCTAAAATGTCATACCAAAGCCCCCTGAACCTATGTTACAAGCCCATAAGTCCTAAAGTGATTTTATTCCACTTTATCACCAAGCCAGATAATGAGTATAGAGGTAAGCCTATGGTGTTAGTCAGTATGCATGAATTTAAATTATGAGAGTGAGAATGCTTCCTCAGTTTCTAAATTCTAAATGCTTCTTGAGTGAGTAAGAGGGGCTTTTTTTTGTGAGGGCATTTGTACTACTTGATTAACACATGGCTGCACTAGTGATTGTGGATGGTTGATGCCCTTTATCCTATCATAGTTGGGTTACTAAATTTATCATCATGTTTTGTTATGCTCAGTAACTTCATAATCTAGTTTTGAAAATGATAGTTGGGTACCTAATTCAGAGGAATTGATGTATATGCCATTAGTATAGTTGCTATGTATTTTGCTTTGTTTGCGTAGATTGAGTCGTTGCTTGAGGACAAGTAACAATTCTAAGTTGAGGCTATTGATTTGCTATCACAATAAAGCAAATTTGAGGCCTAAAACAAGGGATTTTGTAAGTTCTCAATGCGACTTTTTATTGTTTTTTATTTGTTTTTGTGTTGCTCTTGCAGAAAAGTTAGGTTGGCATGATTTTGAAGAAAAGTTGTAGATTTTGCTAAATCATAGGACATACCAGCTCACCTATGAGTCGTAGCTCAAGCTACGAGTTGTAGGGTATGTCATAGCAAGAAACAGAGACCAAAATTAGAAATTTGCTAAGTGGAGGTCACCCCTACAAGGTCATCCTAGAGTCATAAGTCTCACTACTACTCGTATGGGTGGACTCGTAGTAGGAATCAGAGAGCCAAAATGTTGGACCAAAAACTGAAGGCATAGACTACGAGAGGAGCATATGAGTCATAGCCCAAGCTATGACTCATACCAGTAGGTCATACTAGTTGAGTCCAAGATGCCAAGAACCTGGTACGAGACCTCGATTATGACTCATAGGCCATCTTACGAGTCGTACCTGCGAGGCGTACCAGCTGTCTTTTCTGTGTAAATTTTAGGGTTATTTTGTAAACACTATATATAGTTTAAGTTAGGGTTTCAAAAGGGGAGATTCAAACCAGAGACGTTTTTAAGCATCTTTGAATATTCTCTCAAGGAAACTCTTAGGCTTTTAGCTTAGATTATATTTTTCTCTTGGAAAACCTAATTTTGGGCATTATAAACCTCGTTTTGTGCTCAATGTCAATCTATCAAGCTTTTGGTTTACAACTTGTGGTGTCTTCAATCTTCATTGCCTTGGGTAAAATTCTCAATCATGTCATTTGTTTGCATTTTTGCTTATTTTGCCTTATCCATGAGTAGCTAAGCACCCACAACTTAGGGTTGTGGGAACCATGGGTATTTAACTTGAGATAACCTAGGTTTATTGCATTTTTACAATTGGAGTTTTGCATGTATTGTTTATTTCCCTTCATTGTGATTGTTTTTTGGTGGTGGCCAAGACCAAACCCTGCCTACTATCACGATCCCGACCAAGGTAGTGACAAATAGGAAAAGGGAAGTAGATGACGCAATTCGATTGATGTGTTCTCATCTAATCAACCAAACCTGACCAAAGGGAGGTTGACTAGGACAATAGGTAACGATTAGTTGGCACACCATGGTAGCCGACCAAGCACCATGGTGAAATTTGTCCTTCACCTTTACAATAGGATTGGAAGAACCTAAGTTACCCTCCTATATGCGAATCTCCAATTGTAGTTATGTTACCTAGGGTAATCGAGTCAAAGAACCATGGGGAAAAAAATTCCCAAGTTGTCCCTAAAATTGAGTGTTTTTTTTGCATTGTAGTATAGTGTTTATTTTTTTTTTTTGGTTTTTGAATCACAAATCTCCCCCCCCCCCATTTAGAGATTTTAGTTATCAATACTCAAAATGATTGATAGTGAATTCTCGTGGTCAAACCCTGTATTCCCTGTGGATTTATCCCTAACCTTCAGTTAGGTTAATTGCTGACAATGACCACTTTCTTATTGGAGCATGAACATCATCAAGTATATCATATACACAAGCCCATTTCATCATCATATAGTCATTCATATCATATCTCATGCTTTGGACCTTCAACTCCTCAAGAAACTACCTTCGGACATTTTATCAAACACTTAGAGGGTGTATAATGCTTGTATAAAACCATGAATTATAGTGATAAATCATGTAAGAAAATCCATTGTAAAACCATCACTCAACACCTTGCAAAACCCTCAAGCAATATATATCAAAATCCCTTCTCAAATCTTACAATGGATGACTACTCCAAAAAGGTCCTTAATAAACACTGTCTCATTACCAATCAACTTCTCCACTCATCTATTGCCACCTCCACTGGGACCTTCTCCTAAGTCAACTTATCTTCCACATCACCCATCACTTCAAGAAGTTCTATAGAACTAGAGTCACCAACACATCCCCTCAACCTAGAAGCATGTAAACCCGGTCGAACCGTGACCATAAGCAACTCCCATCCAAATGCAACCTTACAAATTCCTCTACACTCTAAAAGGACTCACAACAATAACTCATTGTCAAACTTAAATACACCTAACCCACTTGGTACCATAACCACCATCTCTCCCTTGGGAGACAACCTCCACTCTATCATCTTTCCACCCAAAACTTCCAACTCTAATAAGACGGAATCAAGGCCTTGCTCAAACTAGACCTCCTTACCCAATGAAGATTTGGAACCATCAAGAATGCTACACCACCATTCTCAACTTCCCTCAACCTAACTTCCAACTTAACCGACCGATGGACCCTACTACTCTCCTCTTAGCCACCAGCAACAACTTATTCCATAATCTTTAAAGAATTCTAACCACCTTCTTGCTATCCACAATGCACACCTATCATATTTAGCAACAATCTCTCATCCTTCTAGATTTGCAACACTACTCTTAAATGATTCATATGCTCTAAATAAATTAATACTTCATCTCTAGAGAACACCACAAACATATCACGAAAGGGTTTTAAGACCCTATTCAAGAAATCCACAACACCACTGGTGCATAAGTCCACCAAACAACTCTATCAATACTAATAATGCTCGTTCCTTGTTCGAAAAGACACTTAGGAATATCACCTACCCTCATCCTTACTTAGGGACAAAGCCCGAACCTCAAATCAACCTTAGAGAAATGACTAACCCATTGTAGTTTTCTAAATAGATCAATCATCCTCAACTATCATGTTACAACCTTATAGGTTCTACACTCATTGAAAGCATGGTATGCAAGTAGCCAAACTACCCTAAGACCTCCAACCTATCAAGATAGGGTCAATCAAGATCACAAGACAAGATTCTATGCAACAAGAAGATGAGGCAACCCTTATATATCCTTACTGGCCACAATAGACTCATGCAACGATTAGGGACACACCCATGAATCCTACTAGGACAAAGGAATAACACAAGAGATAGCAACCCCAGGATCTATCAAATCACTCAAAATATCGATAATAAAATTGGCCTTACTTAGGGTCAACTACGTCATAGGAGAAGTAATAGAAGATAACCTATTATCAACCTCCAGTATTAGCCCGCTAAGCCCAAGAAGTCCTAATTTCCGATGGGTTCAAAGGTCTAGGACAATATCTAATCATCTCCTCTTACTAGGCTCCACCTTAATACCATCACTCGGCATCACACAACCTAGGAAGGCAACCCCTTACAATCAAAATCCCCATTCCTCCTATTTCGCATCCAACCTTCTTCCTTAAACTTTGTAGTACTACCCCCAAAGGACTCATATGAACTACCTCATTAAGGAACATAAACCATTGTATCATCACCAAAACTGCCATAAGCCTATTAGATTAGGGACTAAAAGATCTTATTCATGAGACCTATAGGCACGGCCGATGTACTAGTCTAACTAAAGAACACCACCCCAAATTTGAGATATCGGAAAGGGGCATCCAAGGCCTCATCTACCACCATCAACAATTCTATAAACTAAACAACTTAGGTTCAACACCTCCGATTCTTACAAGATAATAAATGCAACCCTTTAAAGACCAATTGTACCTTATGACAAGAAATGGACCTACCTCCCTTGCTACCATTTGACAACCTCCCACTCAAGGATGGGCTCATTAGGGATTCGGGATCTAGCTCTATGGGTCCTACCACCCATGAAGACGTAATATGCATGCAACCAATCCATCCCTATAATGACATCAAAATTCACTATACAAACTCCAACAAGCCACAAAGTAAGACCTAATGCAATACAAACCCAGATCAATATATTTAAACCTTCTAGAAATAATATATCCAACAAAAGGATAGACACCAAAGATCCACATAACAACTTGGGCACACAAGAAGCCCCACTAACAACTAAAAAGAATAGAGAAGAAATAGTGGCACACCGGGCCTAATAATGCATGTACAACAAAGCCAAAGAAACTTCAACTTACTGGTAATAGCATCGAGCATCTCATCACCTCCTCGAGCCACTTGATCAACATGACCACCTTGATCCAAAAGTCGACCATATGGGCAATCTAGAATTATGTGGCCTATCTCACCAAACCCCAAGCATACACTCGTGTTCTTCTAACATGAGCCACTATGGTCTATCCTATATGTAGGCTACTTGGAATTAGTCATTCCCCCATCACCTCCTTTGTTCTTATTGTGTTTACGAGGGCAATCCTTAACCTTATGACCCATCTCTCCATAACCATAACAAGCATTAGTACCTCTCAAGCATGGGTTATCATGGCCTCTACCATATTTTATGCACCTAGCATAAGGCACCACACCACCTTTATCTCTCCCCTTAGAGCCTTGGAACTTACCCACATTACGGGCCCTCTTGGCTTTATCTATCATCTCACAAGTAGAAGTCTTGGGAGCACCCATATGTTGATCGAGATAAGTGCCAATTTTGCCGCCGCTTTGGCCACTTCCCATAGAGCATTTCAAATCTCCATGTTCATCCTAATACCATCCTGAGTAACTTGAGGTATATCCTGAAATGTAGCATTTAAGGGTCAGTAATAAGCCCTAGGGGACCTAACTCCATTGCACGATATAGATCATGAAAAAGCAAAACATTTCCTAAAATACCTTATAGCCTCCTACTCATAGTTTTGGTGCACAACACAACCGTGAATAAGACTCTAATCGATGCAGTATGTTGGACTCCAAGGATCTATCAACCTAGTGCTCTGATACTATCTTTCTCGTGACCCAAGCCTAGGGCCTAAATGTGACAGGCGAATAAGGAACCCAAATGAAACAAGCCTCATAGCATATCATTACACATCCTTGGTCGCGAAAGCAAGGTAAAACAAAATAAGAAACATAAACAAGGGGAATTGGTGACTAAGCGAGAGACATTAATACTTAAGTAACATGTAAAAGTTTAGAAAACAAGGGCAAGAGACTAAGGGTAAAAACTTGCATAACATCATAATTAAGAGACAAAGAGTCAAGGCTCAATCTACATAGATAAGAGCTGAGGCCAAATCAAACTGATCGGGCTCACCCTCACTAGTCAAGATAGAAAACAAAAAAGAGTATCTCATTACATAATAAGAGAGACATAGACTAAGGTCCCCAAAGTGGAGGAGTCACCAACTAGCTTGAGTAGTATTAACCTAGCCATATGGAGGAGGAGGATGATCTACTTGGGCACCGACTCCTACATGGTGATATCATGTAAGCATATAGTATGCGTTATTACGTTTGAATGTACTAAGTATGTAGAATGCAATGAAAACAAGAATTAAGGATCATAATCAAAATGCATAATAATAGGCAATAGGCATAATATAATAATATGGTATGTCTGATCAATGCATAGTTAAAATATGCTTAAGTAACTCATGCTCATATAGAATATCATATGTGAAGAAGAGACCAAGCTAGCTATTCAAGGTACAAACCCCTTGGTTGTTGTATGGTATAAACCCCTCACAAGGTTGATGATAATCATACTTATCAACACAATAGCAAAGTACAAACCTATCAGATGGTTGATGAGTACAAACCCCCACCATGGTTACCTAGGCTCTTATCCCCCCAGATCGGGTATGGTCTATTGCAACACTTTATATAGAGTATATCACATACATAGGTGCATTTCATCGTTATATAGTCATTCATATCATATTTCATGCTTTAGACCTTTAACTCTTTAAGAAACTACCTCTGGACATTTTATCAAACACTTAGGGAGTGTGTAATGCTAGTGTAAAAGCATGAAATATAGAGATGACATCATGCAAGAAAATCTATTGTAAAATCAGCAATCAATACCTTGAAACACCCTCAAGCAATATACATCAAAACCCCTCTTACAACATATCAAAGATTTATAATTCAAAACATGACAAAATAGTCACAATTTTACATAGCTTTAACATAGTATGTAGTGAATTTCATAATAAGCAAGATCCATTTATAATCAACTTTAAATCATGTAATTTAAGTTAAAGGAGGGTTGGGTGTAATGGGTGAAGGGAACCAATGAAAGAAACCTACATACCTTAGCTTGGAGATGAACTTGGTGAACATTGGAGATGGAGACCTGAAGCTTGAAGAAGAATCTTGAAGGAAAACCTTAGCTTGGGGTGAGGGTTTAAGACTTGAATTTGGGAGTAAATATTTGGCTAAGTGTTTTGGTGAGTATTGGGGAATGCTTAGCGTGATATGAGGGTGAAGTAAGGCTAAGTATAGGTATTTTTACGCATGGGGGGACTTAGGCCCAAGACCTAAAAGTCTTGGAATGAAATTTAAAAGTTGGCACCAAAAACAATAGGGGCGCATCGCAAGGGCAATGCAAAAATACCACTGGAATTCGGCACTTTAAAAACTAGAATTGTGATTCATTCACTATAAAATTGAGGATAGACCCTTTATCCCCTAATTTTGACCCCTTGAACAAGAATATGAAGCCAATTTTTGAAATAACTAATGGACTTTGAGATATATTGAATTTAAAATTTCAGGCATTTCAAGGCACATTTTTGGGCACTTTTGGGGTCGTTTTGCTTCACCTACAAGGGCAGATATGACTCTTAAGAGGGTCCACAAGTTGTAAACAGGGTCTTGTAGGCCTTGTCGATAATTTTTATGAGGGGTATTTTTGTCCATTCCACTACCTATCCCACTAAACTCTAGACGTTTTTATACTTGAATGAGGCCCTAAAATAAACTCAAAGTATATTATTTCCCATTCTCAATACTTGGGTGTTCTTGAGAGCTTTGGAGAAGAAGGAAGAAGTTAGGGTTTTTAACTCAAGAGCAAGGATTGATTGAGGTTCGATTATTTCTTCAATCCCCAGGTATGTAAGGCTTACCAAAAAGTGAAATTCCTTTCTTCACATACCCCTCTATGATTTTGAGTCATGATTCGGAAAGAGTTAAGATTTTAGAAATTCTATTACCCTAATACTAAATCTTTGTATTCATTCATGAGGTCCCATTTTATTACATGAGATAATTTTTATATTGCATAAGCATTGAATGGGATTTGCACATTTACTTCATACTTGATAGCATGAACCATAAATAATATGATTTTATAAAATTCTATTCATGTCATTGAATATCAAAATTGATGAAAATTGAGCATTTAAAGTTGAGTAATTTTGAGCATGATTGAGTATGAAGAGCATGTTGCATTGAGTCAATCAACACAACATAATATCAAGAAATAGGAATGAGTTCCACTAGTAATTTCAAGTAACAAAGTTAGATTATATTGCGAGGATGAAGTGCATAAAATCTTCACAACTTGCATACTATCTTGCTTGCATTACATAATGAGTAAATTGAGTGAGTCTAAATGACCATTGAGTTAGAGTTGAGTTTGATTTTGAGTTGAGCATTGAGATTTGAGTTGATTGATTGAGCATTGAGCTTTGAGTTGATTGACTGAGTATTGAGGATTGAGTTAATTGATGAGTTGAGCATGATCTAGTCTTGGGAAGAGTATCGAGCACCGAGTGAGGAGTGAGTGCACTCGTACTTTAACTCACAAAACTACGTTGCCAACATAGGATAGTAGTTACAGCTAGTCTGATGACTCTTGTCCTATAAGTGGATATTTACCTTGGATCCATGAGAGATTTAATCACCTTTTTTCATTGCAAGTTAAGGGAAAATGTGGCAATGATGTTGATTCATTGTGCATCACCTAATTAAAGGTGGTGGGATGATAATGTCGGTTAAGAGAAACTCCCAAGATACATTAATTGAGAATGAGATTTCAAATTAAGTTTATTTTACTAAGCCTACTTTAGAAGTATGATTTACTCTAAATGTGCATTAACTATTTTAAGCATGAATTATTCAATCGAATGAGTGAGTCGAGCTTTACTTTTCTTAAGCTATTTTATGATTCAGATATAGGAGACAGAGGGCTTCAACATACACACCATTGAAGTCTAGATTAGTACATCTCTGAGATGGTGAGCTCAACTTACATTTTGGAGAAGCCCCTTTATGTTCTTACTTCTGTTGAGTACTTTCTTTTCTTCATTTTGGGTGTCCATGGCCTATCATGGTGAGGCTTCATAGACCTTGAGTAAATAGTATTGAGTAATGATGTATTAAAACTAATTTTCCATTATAAACCATGATACAATTGAGTTATGCATTTTATTTTCCTACTTGTATATGATGTCATTACATTCAGAGTTCTTTCTTCTGTTGTCAAGTTGATGTGAGGATGAGGCCAAGTGCTTCGCTCGGAGACTAGCAATATTCTCTGAGTGCGGTCCATACCAAGGGTACCCTCCCAGGCATGACAAACTTAGTATCAGATCACAGAGTTTAAGAGTCCTAGGGAGTCTATGAAATCGTGTCAAGTAGAGTCTTATTTATGAGTGTATTGTGCACCACACTTCATAAGTAAGAGGATATTAGAAATTAAGAATTATGTAGGAGGATGAATCCACCTGTCTACACTAGGTCTAAGGTTGAGGAGGACCCTCCGAACTTCATTGATGAGGTGTGGAAGGTAAAAATGATGACATATATGATTTAAATTATGAGATAATATCCTTTGTTGTTGGCTTAGACTTGCGAGATAATATGGTGAAATGAACTTTGTGATGCCATTGTTGATGGTGTGAAGGTGTTCATTATGTTATATTTGTTGAACTTTAGGTTATATTACATGAAATTGTCTACTAAATCTCTTATGTGAAATGTTCAGCTAAATGTGTATGTCGAGATGTTGTTAGAAATTTTGAAACTAATTGCTTGTGAAATAGGAACTCAAATGATGAATAGTCCTAAGCTATGATGACTAAGGGTAAATGAAAGAGTTGAACTAAATTATATTGTGATAATTACGAAATGTGTTAACGATGACACAAACACTGAAAAACACAAAATGATTAATGAATTATGAATAAATGAACTGTGTGGATATCTTGTCCCATATCTATTAAGATAAATTAGTAGAATTTAACACTTTGAGTACATTATTAGATTAATATAATTTATTACTTTCAATACATAATAAGTGAAAAAATAAAGAACAAGAGAGGGTTGCGCGTGGACCTGTGCAACGTTGAACAAAATGCGAAAAAAGCAAAAATTTTGAATTGACCTTTCAGGCGAGGAATCTGAAGTTTTTCAGCGTTTGTTGTTAAAATTTTGTTGGTCTATATAGTTATTGTTATATATGTATATGGTATGTCATTGTTTCCTAATAAGTTGAGAAAGTGGGGAGAATAGATTATAGGGTGGATTGTTGATGTCCTGGGAATATATTGATATTAAAGTATTAAAGTACTGATTGTGTCAGTGGTTACTGGAGTATATAATCAAACATACATCTATAACCATTAAAGAGGGAGAAAGAGTTGAGGCACTGCAATGTGCAGCGGCCTCATCCTTCGGTATAATACACATAGTTATATGTTGTCTATTATATTTTGATACTTTATTCTATTTGAAGGAGCTTAGACTTAACCCCAAAATATATATATAGGAATTAGAGTATAGATTTTGAGTATGTGTTTGGGTCTAGACTAGAAATATAGGAATATGGGTATATATGGATTGATTTGCTTATGAATATTGTATATTTGATAGGTTCGAAAGGTTTTGAGGCATTGAGGAAAGGAAAAGCACTGGTGGATTAGCTAGCTTGGCTTCAGTTCATCAGTTAAGATAGATTATGATTTGTTTTACCTAATAAAGAGACTCTTAATAGTGATTGATAGTCATCGAGTAAAGCTGTGAATATTCTATGCATTTAACTGTTGTGGTTTGGTTGACATATATATTGTTGTGATTGGCCTGCAATCCTATGACCATGAAATCCATAATCTTGAACTTGGTATATCAAAGTGATGCCTAGAATAAAGAAGGCTTGATAAAATATTATTAATGAAGTGGAAAGTAATGATAAAGAGTGATGAATTAAATATATATGAATCGGGCGCCACGTTTCAACACGATAAATTGTGAGATCGAGTGTCACATTTTGACATGATAATGTGAAATCGATTGGGTATCCCATTTTGATGCAATATATATTGGATCAGGTGCCACGTTCCGATATGATAACAAAAAGAAAACATATTAAAATAATTTAATATATTCAATTCCAAAGAACCTATCTCCTAAAAAAAGCATGGTGTGGACGCCTGAGTCCTCATGTGTATGCTTGATATTATTGACTGATAATGTAGGTTTTCTTGTTGTTGCCACATGTTAAGTGTTATAGTTAATTTTCTGTTGTTATTTTATGCACATTGATTTTTATTTTGAGTCGGCTGATAATTCCTAATCAGTACGTGTTGCCCGTTCTAACCCCTAATAGTATTTTCTTTATTTTGTTGTGGAGTACAACAATTATTACATCAACTTTGACTCACCTTCAGCTTGTCACACCCCCGGAGAGTACCTTAGGCGTAATTGGCACTCGGAGACTACTTCTTGCCCCCAAGCATACCACCTAGTCTTATCATATTCATTTTGTCAATTGACTTGTGAAAGATATTAAGGAATAGTCTAAACTGTCAGTGGGCTATCAGACTCATCATCAATACCCATCACATGAAACAAGATTAGGGAAAACAAACATAGTTTTATAAAATAGCATAATAGGGGAAAAGGAACCCCAACATCCACCGTCATCCATCTATGTCTATGAAGCCTCTATGACTACTGTCTAAGAAGGTACCATAGCAGGCCATGCCTACCACAATCAAATAAAATAAGTCAATAGAAATAAAGCAAGAAACATCCTCCAAATACAGGGGAGGACTCACAACTATCTCGAATCAAAGAACTCTAAACTTCAACGATTTGCCTGCTGAAGTCCTCTATCTACTGAATCTGCAACATAAAATAATGTAGCACCAAATAGGCATTAGTATGTGGAATGTACTATATACAAAATGGCCTATAGTAAATAGTAAAGGAAACACAATATAGTATGACCTTAGCTCATTAGTTTCTCAACCTCAACTCAAGATAAGGAGTAAAACTCTATCACATCACCATCAATGAAGACTCATAATATCACATCAACATCAGAGTACTATCATCAGGGGACCTATCTGGGAGTTTCTCAGACCTACACATATTACCTATGAGCCAGTGATGGTACAATGAAGCAATATCATTACGACATCTGCCCAGTACCTTGTCGGGGTGAAAGGGTGTACATCTAGGGGTTTATAATATCATCAAGTCCTTTTTTGGGACAAAGGAAACATCTTTTTCTCGCGATCCAATCCTCTACTACACTAGACATGTAGTTAATGAGTGCGAATGGGACTCACTCTTACTCATTTTTGGTGCTCAATACTCCTCCCAGGAGTCAACCTGCTCATAAACATCAACATCAAGGTTTTCTCATCGTTTGGTCTCTTTTGGACAAGGGCATTATCTTATCTCATCATCTCTCAATTTGGAAATATTATGGACATTCTATAAAACTCAAGTGTGACATCTTAAAGACTCTAAAGACCTCACACTCCATCAACTCTAGCAATATTATCATTAGTACTCACTCAAGTCAAGACCCAGACAATAACAAATATGCATGTATACGTAATCTAGGCTCTAGACATCGA
Organism: Solanum virginianum; assembly: GCA_000787875.1. NCBI lineage: Eukaryota > Viridiplantae > Streptophyta > Magnoliopsida > Solanales > Solanaceae > Solanum > Solanum virginianum. The sequence goes on from DF361825.1 coordinate 58,065, forward strand.
CCCCTAACTTTATTCATGGATTCTTTAACAATTAAATATATATATAGTTTATATAGTAGCTCAATTAATCAGTTGAACAAATAATTAATGTTATGCTGGCTATCAACTTACGAAAATACATGTAGAATAATAATAGTTTTTGAGATAACATTCAAGAATTCGTAACATAAGACCATCACCTATCAATTATCAATCTAATTCAATCATGGGATTACATGGGAGAACAATCTCATGTTTTAGGTAGCCTTTACATATATGGGATGATGAATTATCAACTCTTCTTCAAGAACTTGGACTCAAACCCTCAATCCTCAGAGCTTTGCTGTCTCCCCTCTCAAAGTATTCTTCCGTAAAAACTTAAGAAAAAATGGGTTTAGAAACCCTCAATCGATAATAAATGGCTTTAGAAATATGTTATAGGACATAGGATAGGATGGCAAATGACCAAAAGGCCCTTCCCAAATTAAAAAAAATTAAAAAATTCATACACTGGTCCGCACGCGCCAGGGGTGCGGACTGGTGCTTTTTGTGAATTTTTGAAACTTCCAATTCTCGTCAAATTTTTAAAAAAAAATCAACATATTACCCTGCGCCCCCTCCGCATCAAGCTAGGGGTGCAGATCAATACTATTTTTATGTTAATTAGTGAAAATTATTTTTTGACCTGGTTGCTCTAAAACTTGGTCGAGACCATTTTCTCAATTAATTTTCCGCGCTGCTCGTAAATCTGGTCTTGCATTTCTAATGTCGCGCCAGGGGTGCGGATCGATACTTATTTTTTATTAATTAGCAAAAATTATTTTTCGACCCAATTGCTCTTAAATTGGATCGAGACCATTTTCCCAATCGATTTTTAGCGTTGAACACAAATTTAGTCTCGGATTTTCCATTGGAGTTTTGGAAGATGTGTTATGCACAAAATTACATTTTAAATACGTTTCGATAATTTTATGGTGTATTACATCATCTTCCCCTTAGAGGAAGCAAGCATTCGTGCCCAAATGATACTTACCCAGAAGGAGCTTCCCATAATTGCCATAGGGTGGCTTTCCCTTCGGCCCTTGAGTCACACTGGCCTGAGATTGGGCGCCCTGACCCCTGAAATTCTGGAATCCATGAGACTTTTGGTCATACATGTTTAGTTGAATGAGCACACTTGCTATAGAAAATGCATGATGAGATAATTTTTTCGGAATGTAGGACTTGTCACCCTTATTCTGCCTTTGCTAGCTAGGCTCATGTCCTACTGATTTTTCCTTTTTGTTCATGTACTCCTCCCTAGCTCTTCTCTTATCCTCCTCTGTCTACTAGGTATACACAATAATCCTGGAGATATCCATGTGGGGGTCAACAAGGCTGCCTTGTACTCTTTCTGCACATGCATGCCCAAACCAGACACAAACTTCCTTATCCTGGCCCTCATGTCTTGGACCATCTTTCGAGCATACCTGGATAGCTTAATAAACATAAGGTTGTACTTCTTAACTGTCATTCCTCCTTTCTTCAAGTTCACGAACTCATCCACGTTTTCCTCCCTCAACTCTTGGGGAAATAAATGGTCATAGAAAGCAACTTCAAACTCCTCCCACTCTGCAGGCTCAACATCCTCACTTCTACTATCTTCCCATTGCTTGTACCAAAAATTAGCAACGTCTTTCAGCTAGTAGGAGGCAAGCTCAACTCCCTCAATCTCTGTAGCATCCATAGCTTTCAGGACCTTATACATCTCATCAATGAAATTCTGCGGGTCCTCCTCCACCTTCGACCCCGTATGGATAGACGGGTTCATTCCCAAGAAGTCTCTGAGTCGGGTTGCAGATGAGGACTCCTATGAGCTAGAAGTAGGAGCTTGAAGAACTCGATAGTTACCCTAGGAGGCAACTAACTGAGTCAGTATGGTGATGGCTCCCCTAAATATTGCCTCGATGCTGGGAGCTGGCTGGGGCTATGCAGGGGACGTCTCCACTTAAGATGGCTTGTTACATACAGACCCTCTATGGACTCAGCATCCTCACTGAGGTTTGCCTCACCGTATGGGATTTGCTTAGACTCAGCACTGAAGTTTGCCCTGCCACGCCAGGATTTGCCTAAACTCAGTTGAACTCTAGTCCTACATTGACAAGGCTGACAAAGAAGTGGCTCTAATACCAAGTTTGTCACGCCCTAGGAGGGTACCCTAGGCATAATTAGCACTTGGAGACTATTGCTAGTCCCCAAGCAAACCACCTAGTCTTATCACATTCGTTCAATCAATTGATTTGCGAAAGATATTAAAGAATAATATAACTGTCAGTGGACTATCAGACTCTTCATCAGTATCCATCACATGAAACAAGATTAGGAAAACCAAACTTAGTTAAAAAAAATAGCATAATAAGGGAAAAGGAACCCCAACATCAACTATTATCTGTCTATGTTTATGAAGCCTCTATGACTATTGTCTAAGAAGGTACCATAAAAGGCCATGTCTACCACAATCAAATGAAATAAGTCAATAGAAATAAAGAAAGACACATCCTTTGAATGCAGGGGAGGACTCACCACTATCTGGAATAAAAGAACTCTAAACATCAACGATTCACCTACTAAAGTCCTCTGTCTAATGAATCTATATCATAAAATGATGCAGCGATAAAGGGTCATTAGTATGTGGAATGTACTATATGTAAAATAGGCTAAAGTAAACAGTAAAGGCAAGGCAATATAGTATGACCTCAACTCATCGGTTTCTCAACCTCAACTCAAGATAAGGAGTAGAACTCTATCACATCACCATCAATCAAGACTTATACTATTATATCAACATCATGGTACTATCATTAGGAGACCTATCTAGGAATTTCTTGAACCTATACCCATCACCTATGAGTCAGTGATGGTACAATGAAGCGATGTCATTACGGCATCCGCCCAGTAACTTGCCAGGGTGAAAGGGTGTACATCTAGGGGTTTATAATAACATCAAGTCCTCTTTTGGGACTAATGAAACATCCATTACTCACAGTCCAATCCTCTGCTATGCTGGCCACGTAGTTAATGAATGCGAGTGGAACTCACTCTTACCCATTTTCAGTGCTCAATACTCTTTCCGGGACTCAACTTGCTCATAAACATCAACATCAAGGTTTTCTCATCGTTTGGATTCTTTTGGACAAATGCATTATCTTATCTCATCATCTCTCAACTCAGGAATATTATGGACATTCTTTAGAACTCAAGTGTCACCTCTTAAAGACTCTAAAGACCTCACACTCCATCAATTCCACTAATAATATCATCGGAACTCACTGAAATCAAGACCTAGACCACAACAAACATGCATATGTACGTAATCTAGGCTCAATACATCGACCCCTAGCTTCATTCATAGATTCACTAAGAATTAAATATATATAGTTTATATAGTAGCTCAATTAATCAGTTGAACAAATAATTAAAGTTATGATGATCCTCAACTTACAAAAATACATGTAGAATAATAGTAGTTTTCGAGATAACATTCAAGAATTCGTAACATAAGACCCATCACCTACCAACTATCAACCTAATTCAATCCTTGGGGTACATGGGAGAACAATCTCATGTTCTAGGTAGCCTTTACATACCTGAGATGATGAATTATGAACTCTTCTTCAAGAACTTAGACACAAACCCTCAATTCTCCGAGCTTTTCTATCTCCCCTCTTAAAGTATTCTTATGTAGAAACTTAAGAAAAGTAGGTTTAGAAACACTCAATCAATAATAAATGGCTTCAGAAATACGTTTTAGGACTTAGGATAGAATGGGGAATAACTAAAGGCCCTTCCCAAATTAAAAAAAATTAGAAATTCATACACTGGTCCACAACACGCCTATGGCCCGGACAAGTGTTTTTCACGAATTTCCAAAACATTCAATTTCGATCAAAAAAATATTAAAAATACAAAGTTTTACTCCACCCTCTCTGCATCACGCCAAGGCGCAAATCGACACTATTTTTTTGTTAATTAGCAAAAATTATTTTTCATCCCAGTTGCTCTAAAATCGGATCGAGGCCATTTTCCCAGATGATTTTCCATGCTGATCACAAATTCGATCTCGGATTTCCCATCGGATCTATGAAAGACGTGTTATGCACATGATTACATGTTAGGGGTGTTTCGATAATTTTACAGGGTATTACACAGCTCTAGACAGTCGTCAGCATATCTGATTTCAGGGTGACCTAATCTTTTAGCTCGTGTTGGATTCTATCAGTTAAGGCATGATGTCCTTAGTTTTGGACATAAATTAGTTTATTTATCTATTTTGTTGTTGCTACAATTAGACTTAGTATTTGAGGTTAGATGTCCTTAAAGTGATGAGTTTCTGATTTTTGGGAGCGTTATGTTATAAACTTAGTGATTTTTGGTCAATACTTGCTTTATGAGTTTGAGCTTTCAACTATGATCGTATTTTATAAGTTGAATTTCTAATATAGATTTGAATTTATATGTTGGTTTGCTTACCTTGGAGGGTAAGTGACAATGCCACTCATGGCCGATTTTGGGTCGTGACATGTAGTATTTGAATTACTAAGGATGGATGTAAAATTATACATACGCGAAATTATATGGAAAATCTAAATGAAATTTTTCATACATCATAAATATAAATCTTAGAATGAGGTAAGACCTGAAACACCTTGTAAGACTCGGCTTGCTGCATCTACTCATTTTTATTAAAATGCTCAACATAGTGTAAGTTGTGGTAGACTCTACACCTTGCTTAATAAATTTAAGATGATTTGATTTAACACTTACAAAGTCCAAATTAATGTGATTTGATATAATACTAACAAAATATCTAATAAATTGTTACTTATTGTTTTAGAAATAGTTCCCATTTTTCAAAAGATTTATCCTATACATATTCTAAATTTTTTAAGCAATCAATTAATAAAGACTCATGAGATAAAGATAGACATATATAATTAATGGATCTCATTTGATATTTTGACTAAATTTAATAATGTAACAAATTGGCTTAATTTAACATTTATTGTTAGAGTAGGACCTTGATAGCTACATATATAGATGATAAAATAGAGGCCAAACACATTAATTTTTTTAACTTAATATGCATTGGAAAAATGCCCTATTTATATTCATGGTTTAGCCTATAGAGTTACAACATAAACAAGTAAGTGAATTACATTTTTTATTGTGTTCTTTCTGAAATAATTCATTTTCTAATAGTTCATCATCGAATCCCAACAAAGAATGTCAAAGAAGTCTTCTGATAGATTATTCTCTGATGGTGTTCGACAGAGAAAAAGTGAAAAAATTTCTGCTGAAATCAGACACTCAATTATCAAAAAATTAACTTGTTTAGGAACTTTTGAAACTGTTGATGAAGCTTTTGAAAGTTTCAAGTCTAAGAAGCTTGAATTAGTTGAATTGATAGGCTAAAAATGCAAAAGAGGCCAGATTTACATCAAATTTGATTAAAAACATCTTCTTCAAGTGATGAATGTGAACAAAAATTATTAATGAATATTGTTGAGAATACGAGTTAATCAAATGAGGTTGAAGAAAAATGCAAATACTTTGAGAATGAAAGTGATGAAGAATTGTTTAAGGGGATTTGGGTGAAGTTTTAGAGGATACAGAAGTAAAATTTTCACATAAGTTGGGGGCTCCAATTGTAGATAATTATGATTTTTTGTTGGGTGAATTTAGTTTTTTGGATGATCTTAGCTTTTATGAGTAGTTTATTAATGTGAAGAAAGTAATTTTCCCTTTTTGAAGATTAATAGGATGTTAATGAAATGAAATTTTATTTCTCCGACATTAATAATTATTATTGCCCTTTTATTTTTATGATTGTAATTTCTTTAATTTTTAAGATTAAAAAAATAAATCATAATTAATCTATAAAAAAAAGAGATGGTATTTTTGTATTTTTTTTTTTTGTGTGTGTGAAAGTGATTTTAATATGAAACTGAAAATTTTGACTAAGAAAAATTGAAGAATAAAAGGGCAAAAGATGAACATTATAAGACTTTTGAGTTAATATTCGTGTCTTATAGCATAACTTTTAGAAGCCTTAAACTTAATTTTGAGAAGTCTTAAAATTAATACTGAAAAATAAATTAATTTTTAACTTTTATTTGATGGTAAAATTTATAGTATTCAAGACATAAATTTTGAAAAGTTTTGAGAAGTGTTGAACAGAAAAAGTGATATATATTTTAGGGCAACCATCTTTCTATATCATAATAAACATTCACTATTAATTATTTCAATGATTAAAACATTCAATATTAGTTAAATATTAGTCATTTCATTTTAAAATATGTGAATATTTTTAGTTTGTGCATATTTCTTAATTATCTGAAAAATAGAACTATTTAGTAGTTCCTTGATTTAGTACATACACGTAAAAATTTATTAATTTAACAATGTGTATAATTTGAATGTCATGCATGAGACTATGTAATATTTGAACAAAATTTATGAGAATAAATTAAAAGGTGTGCAGCTTGCCACGCCTCAAAAGGCTTGTAGTCAGCCACACCATATAAGGTGTGTGGCTTGCCATACCTTGTAAAACATGTGCATTCCTAAGCCTTCTGAGGCAAACCATAGCACATTGTACCTATTAAAATCCTAATCCAAATTTGTATGTTCACATTTCAAAATACTAATATGATATATTTTCTTCACTGTTCCAAATTGTAGAAAAAATTCACGTCTCTTGAATTTTATAGTACTTAATTTTACATTTGAGTAATTTCTTTCGCTATTACAAAGATAATTTTATAGTTAATTTATTATTTCAAACATATTTTTTCTATATAGATATGCAATTATCACAATTTATATATCCTCGACCAAATCGAACATGATGTATCTCAATAGTCTAAATATCGTTCTGAAAGAAAATTATAATGGTGAGATAGAGGGAGAGAATGCATGTTAAACTGAGCATCCCATTCATGGGATATATAGTGTCTTTTGAAAACACAACAAAAATAATTTAGTCCATCCCTATCTCTTCAAATATTTTTCTCCTTGTATATTTAGAGAGGTGTTACAGAAGTAGGGTGTGAGCCTTATTGCTAATTTTTGAGTTTGTTGAAAGGTTATACGCAAAAAAATTGCATACTTTTTATATGAGAATGGTGAAACAACTGTAACTGTAGAAGAACTAAAAGTTATGTTCATCATAGTTGTTAATGGGACCCATATTCTTCAAGAAGGTGCTAGTGGTTAGGACTTGCTAGAAACAACAATGTAAAAACATTTGACAGGTTAGTTCCCCCAGAAAATTATTTTCAAGAAAGACACAATGTTTTCATCTAAATTAATTGTCTAGATGAATAATTTAGATGACATTACTTACGATTACAGAAACTTGATGTTAGCGCCTGATGATTTTGATTAATGAATTTGTAAGATTACTATAAGGAGCCCTAGGACAGGACCCTTATTGAAAAAGAAAAAGAAGACAATCAACAAAGGCTACAAGGAAGGCAATATTACTATGAGATGTCGACACAAAATGAAGAGAGGATATCACCTAACGACTTCAGGATCTCTACTTAAGAATGAAAGAAGATATTCTTAAATTGAAACTTGTAGAAAAATAGCAAGAGGAAGCTATAAACGAAGACAGACAAAAAATCAAGCTGAGCAAAGATGGAAAGAAAACACCAAAATAAAGGAGGAAAGATGAGTCATGTAACACCAACCCCCCTTCCCAATTCGTTCCACCTAGTCTAAGTTGAATGCCCAAAAAAAGATGAGACAAATGACTTAGAAAAGTTACTAGAAGAAACCACAAAGGGCATCTATGACCCATAGAGTGATTTTCAAGACCTAGACTTAGGGTCTAGGAGTGACATGGCGAATGGGAACCCGAGAGTCCCCAAACAAGTCTCAAAGTATCCCAATTCACATCATCGATTCGGAAGCGTATTCTAATAGTAAACACATAGTTCTAAGGGACGAGAAAGTAGGACTCAAGCTATGGAGATATAATAGGGAGAGAGCTTATCATGGATTCACATAATACATAACATATAAGGACTAAGGGGCGGGTAATTATGACTCACTCTATGGGGACATTTTGGGACTACTCACTCTATGGGGGCATTTCAGGGCTTAGGATCTTCCATATTTCCACATCAATCATACATTATATCAAAATTCCCATAATTAATCCATAAACACCATATGTAATAGATGATCATAATCATAAGGTTCAAATATAACACGTAACATATAGATCCGACAAGAGTCTACAAGATGTCCAATAATACCTCTAGTCATAAGATAGAAGGAGGGCCAAGACATGTTCCAGGCTCAACCTCAAAGTAAATAACACAAATGGAAGCAATATAGATAGAGGAATGGTGGCTTGTCCTTGGAAGATCGGACTCACCAAAACAAATATCTCAATTCTGATCTAGCATCAAACTGTGGATGAAAGTTATCTTCGGTCCCCACATGGTGAGATCGTGTAGGCAAAAGAATGCATTAGTACGTTTGAATGAACTAAGTATATGGGGTGTAATGCATGTAACTTACTAAAATCTGCATACAATGTTAGATGGCAAGGGCACATAATATAAAAATAAATTTATAGCAAGGAATGTAATATAACAAGATACTATAAAATTCATGAGGCATGAAATGCAAATGATGCTCATATATATAGTGGGGATGTGACCCCAACTGACATGAGTAAGACTAAACGAGGTATTACTTGGAATCTGAATGAAATACCCTCATCGGCAAAAGAGGTGGTCTACTTGCTAAAGGTAAATCATACATCACCTTATGAGAACAACACCTATTTCATATGAAGTAACCTTCCTTACGGAAAAAATACCTATTTCAGATAGGATTTTCACATATAGCATATCACATCATATCATGTCTTCTACTTACGGGAACAACATCCATTTTGGGAGCATCTTTCCTTATTGGAACAACACCCATTTCGGAAAGGACCCTATGCTAGGGACATAGTTCAAGGAAATGGAGAGGGCCCTTCGAGATAGCCCTAACACCTCCAATCTATTGGTGCTAAGTCATCATCCCAAAGAATACTTATATGTATATATATATATGCTTTCAAAGAGACAATAGTCTTGTCTAAAACCATTTCAATACATAATTGTGCTTGAAAGACAAACACCATTCATAATAATTTATACTTAGGCTCAAATGCCAAAATCATCATGTCATAGTCATAATACTCATGCATTAGAATATATATGTTATCACATTCTTATCATAACCAATATCATATCAAAATCATTTCATAGAACATAAAACTTCATAATTTCCATAATTATCCAATGTTGTCATGAATGCACATGCCATGAATGATGTGAAGAGAGCATGGGTAACAAAGATTTAATCTAAAATTAACTATATAATATGAAATTCAAATGAAAACACAATTACATCCTCATTTAAAACCATAATATAATCACCCATGCATAAACAATCCTTGAAAAAGGACATGTATATCCATAATTTCATAAACCCAATGTAATTTATCATACTATAGTTTGAATCAACTTAATGTAACACCTCTTGATTCTTTCACTTGATTGGGAGAAAGTGTGCAGGATGATGTAGATAAGATGACTAAGAAAAATTGCATAGGTCATAGAGCAGTTTACGACTCGTAGATCAAAGTTTCATATGAAATTCTAGTGATTCGAAGGTCTCTTCAGGTTACGAGAGAATTTTATGAATCATAGGTTAATTTTATGACTCATAAAGAGGGTTTCATTGCAAATTCTAGTGAAGATCAATTTCTAATCATATTGTTTATGAGAAGGGATTACGACTCGTAAAAGGAAATATGACTCGTAATCTGGGGTCTCGTATCAATTTTTAGAGATTCAAGATTGTCATACTTTTCACCTAAGAGGGAAATTACAACTCGTAAGAGGGTCTATGAGTTGTAAATAGGGTCTCGTAGACCTTGTCGATAGTTTTAATGAGGGGTATTTTTATCTATTCCACTACCTATCCCAAGAAATCCTAAATTTTTTTATACTTGAATGAGTCCCTAAAATAAACTGGAAGGACATTATTTCTCATTCTCCACACTTGAGTGTTCTTGAGAGCTTTGGAGAAGAAGGAAGAAGTTAGAATTTTCAACTCAAGAGCAAGGATTAATTGAGGTTCAATTGTTTCTTATATCCCCAGGTATGTAAGGCTTATGAAAATGTAAAATTCCTTTCCTTACATACCTCTCCATCATTTTGAGTCAACATTGGGAAAGAGTTGAGATTTTAGAAATTCTACTACCCTAATACTAAATCTTTGTATTCATTCATGAGGTCCTATTTTATTACATGAGATAATTTTTATATTGCATGAGTATTGATATGAGATTTACACATGTACATCAAACTTTATAGCATGAACTCTAAATTATATGATTTTATGAAATTCTATTCATTTCATTGAATATTTGAGTTGATGTAAATTGAGCATTTAGAGTTGAGTAATTTTGAGCATGATTGAGTATGAAGAGCATGTTGCATTGGGTCACATATATTGCTACACATGAATATCTTTCTTGTATTACATAATGAGTGAATTGAGTGAGTCTAAATGACTATTGAGTTTGAGTTGAGTTTCATTTGGTTGCATCAATTGAATGAGCTGATGAGAAATTGAGTTGAGTTGAGGATTGAGATTTAAATTAATTGTTGACCATTGCATTTTGAGTTAATTGATTGAGTATTGAGGATTGAGTTGATTGATGAGTGGAGCATGATTTAGTCTAGGGAGAAGTATCAAGCACCGAGCAGGGAGCGAGTACACTCCTACTTTAACCCATAGAATTATGTTGTCACCGTATGATAGTCATTATAGCTAGTCAAATGACTCTTTCCCGGCAAGTAGACATTGACCTTGGATCCATGAGATTTTATTACCCTTTTCAATGGCAAGTTAAGGGCCGGTGTGAAACAACCCCAAAAAGTTTTCAAAAACGTGCTTCGAAAGTGCCTAGAATCTTATTTTTTGTATATCTAAAATTTCGTTTAGAATTTCAAAAATTTGACTTCATATTCTTGTTCAGGGGTTCCAAATTAGGCTAAAAAGGGTCTAACCTTGAATTTAAAGCAAATGAATTGAATTGTGAAATTTTGCTTGGTGCAGTTTTCAGTAGGCAACTGCGACGTGGAGAGGTGTTATTTCAGCTCTGTCTTTTTCTAGTTTGCCCAGATTTTTCTAAGTGTTGGACCTAAGTTTTCTTAAACATATATTCACATATACTTAGCCTTATTTCACCCTCATATCACCCAAAACATTCCCCAATATTTTTCCAAATACTTAGACTCATTTCTAACCATAAATTCAAGTCCTAAGCTCAAGGCCAATCTCTGTGATTTCTTCAAGGATTTCCCCCAAGCTTCAAATCTCCATTAGAGTCTTCTTCAAGAACTTCACAAAAGCTAAGGTATGTGGTGTTAAACCATTGGGTCCTTCTACCCATGGTGCCTAAACCCTGTTTTTACTAATAATTCATGATTTAAAGTTGATTTTACATGTGGGTCTTGTATATTGTGAAATTTACTACACAGTGATTTTAGTTCATGAAAGTATGGTTGCTTTAGCATGTTTTGAGCTCCAAATCTTAGATCTTATGTTGGATTTGATGAGAGGTTTTGATATGAATGTCTTACGGTATTGCAAGGTGTTGATTAAAGCTTTTACCATTGATTTTCCTGCATGACTTCATCTCCAAATTGCATGCTCTTTTTCCCCCATTACAAACCTCCAAGGTGTTTGATAAAATGTATGATTATGTTTTCTTGAGGAATTGAAGGTCCAAAGCACGAGATGTGATATGAATGCTGTTATGATGATGAAAGGAGCTTATGTACATGATTATTCCTACATGAGATATTGCATTTGAGCTTATGATAAATCTTATATAAAGTGTTTCATAGGCCATGCCCGATCCGGGGGGGACAAGATCCTGGGTAACCTAGAATAAGAGTTAATACTTATCTCCACCTAGTTGACGGGGTGGAAACATCACCAACCTAGAAAGAGGGTTAATACTAATCTCCACCTAGGTGGTGGGGTGGCAATATCACCAACCTACTGAGGGGTTCGTACCTTGTAAAGCTAGCCTGGTCTTATCTTCATATATGATATTTTATAAGAGGATGGATTACCTAAGCATGTTTTACTTATGTATTAATCATACATGACATATTACTATATCATGTCTATTGCCTATTATTATGCATGTTAAGTATGAAGCTTATCTATTGTTGCATTACATCCCACATACTTAGTACATTCAAACATACTAACGCATACTCTTGCCTACATGATATCACCATCTAGGAACCGGTGCCCAAGTTGATCATGCTCCCCCTCCACATGGCTAGATCAGTGCTACTCCAAGCTAGTTGGTGAGTCCTCCATTTCGGAGACTTTGGTCTATGTTCTATTATCTTATATTGAGACACTTTACTTTATACTTGTTTGACTATGAGGGTGAGCCCGATTACCTTGTCTTGACCCCTGTTCTTATCTATATATTTAGAGGTGTTTATTAGAGAAGTTATGTATCTATGATTTGAGCTTAGACTCTTTATCTCTTGATGGTGATGTTTTGCAAGCTATCCCTTAGTCTCTTGCCCCTTATTCTTACTTTATGCCTTTTTACGTGCTTCCACGACCAATGATATGTAATAACAAGTTAAGAGGCTTGATTGGGGACCCTTCAGACCCCCCATTCGCCATGTCACATCTAGGCCCTATTTTGGGTCATGACATTGGCCTACTTCCACAAGCTCATATTATTAAGGCTCATTTGTCTTTTAATTCTTGGGTTTACTACTAGAGATCCCATTGATATCATTGGCCTTGATGATTCTAGCGATCTCCGTATAATAAGTCAAAGGGGTAAGGTCAACTTCCCAAAACACTTGTTTCACTTTCATATCTCAGTCTATGAGATTGTCTCTAAGGATGTATGCCTTTTTCCTTTCTTAAATCAACCAAGTCAGCAGTTTCGAATAAGGGCTAGGTTGATGCAAAGAAGAAGCTAGAGCAATAACGCCATCAAGAAATTAGTGTAGAGTTGATATACTAATAATACTAGTTAGAAAAACACATTGATATTAAGCTGCTAGAAAATTAATGTAATGACCTTGCTGGTCATTTTTTAGCTTATCTATGAAAATTACTATTTTAGCCCTTTCATAAGTTGTTTTGGACCTCTTTTGAACTATCCGTGTTGTTGGAACTGAGATCTTGTGTTTTAAAAGTGAAAAATTTGAGTTTTGATGTTTTTGAAGGCTTAAGTTGTTGAAAAATTAGGTTTTTGTACCATTCTGAGTTTCAAGTGTCAAATTCGAAATCCATCAATTTCATTATCTCTGAAGCATCGAATCTGGTTTAGAAGAAGTTACGAAATTGAATTTGGAGTTAAAACAAAGATTTTGGACCCTAAGTTGCATTTTCAGTTGTTTTTAAAGCAAAAGTTTGACTTTGGTCAACATTCGGAGTTGGAAAGTTCAAATCAAAATTTTGACAGTTCCAGTAGCTGCGAATGATGAAACTAACACTAAAAATGGTCTCGTTGTAATTTCTGAAGTTTTTTAGGACAGTTTGATATTTTGAGTTACAAACTAGTTTTATCGAGTTGTATCGGTAACTGTGTTGAGGAGACCTCTAAATCGTTTCAAGTATGGATAAATGTCTGGTTTCTGTGAATCGAGTTCCGAATGAACCCCGAGAGTCCATTTTCAAAAATTCCTAGAGCTAGTTTTCTGAAATCTAGTGCAAGCTAGTTTCTTCTCCGTATTCGTGGGTGCACCTCCATGTTCGCGGAGTGTTGGGGCCATTGGCGTCAGCGTTCGAGGATTGCTTGGCCCTTGGCCTCTATGTTTGTGAGCAAGGCCTCCGCATCCGTGGAGTGTTGAATCCCTTGGCCTCCGTGTTCGTGGATTCCTTCCTGCATTTGCAGAGTACAGTTTTACTTGAATAGTATCAAAACGTAAAAACTCCATTTTCAACCATTTTCCCCTTTTCCAAGTTTTCTTGGGGCGATTTTGACGAGGATTTTTATGGAAAATTCTTGGGTAAGTGTTTCTTCCACTAAATTAATTGGTCTCCACTAGTTTCATCTTAAAATTCATGATTTTGAATGTTGAAAAATGGATATTTCTTGTCTACGAATCGAAAACTTTAAATGTTGATTTCTCCCTCAATTTGAACTCAATTTTTAGTGGAATTTTCACTTGCGAACTCTTTTCTCGCGTAGAATCATAATTTTGAGCCAATTTTCACATTCAAGAACTTTAAAATTTAGACCTAATTTTGACTAGTTTGTCTCTAAACCTAAATTCATGTCAATATAGGTATCATAATTCATCTCTTGACACATATAAACTGTTCTTGATAGTGATTGGTTGATTTGGAGCTCATTTCGTGGTTAGGGTTAATCAAAAGCTTGGTTGGAGTGCGATTTCGACATCAAGTTAGGTTCGACTAATCTTTTTGGGACTGAATTTGAGATATTGGATATATTTACGTGATGATTGTAAGATTTAGGTTGTCTCACGAGTAATTGAATTTATATGATAGAATTTTGGTAAAAATGCGATATCAGTTATATTAGAATTGTTGTAAATTGTGATTTTGTTGGTAAATTGAAATGAAATCTTGGGATTTGAGATATTTTGGATGTTATTGTGATAATATAAGACTCTTGATATCATTTGGGGAATTTTATGGTAAATTGATGGCATTTGTAATACTTTCGAGAATCATGAGCTTATTTTGGAACTTACAGAGTTCGGTTTCATTAGTATTTTGACTAGAGTCGCCAATATGGGCTAGGCCCATTGGGCTGCCCTGGCCTAATCCATGATTTAGTAGGGCTGGGCTACATTTTTGGCACCCTTTTATAAAATGGGCTTTTTAGCCAGGCCTAAATAAGCCTGCTGATTTGTGAGGCTTTTACAATATAGGTTGGGTCGACCCGTGGGCCGAAATAAAACATAATTAAAAATAAAAATAAAAGAGTACTAAAAATAATAAGAGTGCAAACTCAAAGTTCATTTAAATTTTTTAAATATTAAAACTTAGATACAAATTATGTTTTTATAATATGTACTCCCTTCGTCCATCTTTACTTGTCCCTTATTGACTTGACACGGGAACTAAGAAATAGTAACAATTTCATCAACAGCAACCTAGTGAAACATAATAGAAAAAATAACTACAGTTTCAAAAATTTCTTTTTATAGCTATGGTCATAAAATTTTAATTTATATAAATCGAAATTTACAAAGCCATTATACAAAAAGTTGCGGCCGTAATTAATAGACTAGTTGCAATCTGGCCTATAATTATCGAAAACGATTCCATAATTTATGGAGTTGAAATTGATCAACCTTCCTTCACAAAGTTAATCATGCAACAAAAAAATACCATTGCTGAATATAGTTCACTATCAAATCAAAAGGAAAAAAATTGAATAATTTTTCTACTTATATATTTTTGAATTTTTGGTGAGAAAATTTACGTTCGTTCGACATGTATATTATACAAATCATTGATGTTTTCATTTACGAAGTTAAATTTCTGTGGTTTTGAACTATTATGCTTCCGTCTTTTTTTTCCTTGTGTGTCTTTGTTGATATTTCTGAATCATAAATCGATAGTGCAAGCTAGTTTCTTCTCCGTATT
>DF361824.1:0-11698 GCA_000787875.1 Solanum virginianum
TTGTGCATTTGTTATGTGTTTACTGGATGATCCAAGAAAAGAAATGAAAAGCCGAAGGGAAATGGTTCTGGCTAGTGAAAAAGAAAAAAAATGAAAAAGATGTACTATTTCGAGGGATGTGTCGCACGCCGCGATGGATACTATATTTTAAGGATCGTGTCGCACACCGCGATGGATACATGGTCTATATGTCGCACGCCGTGACGGATACATGGTCCATATGTGGCTCCCATGGGTTCTGACTGAGGCATGTTTATGATAAACGGATGTTTATCACTAGGACAGACATGCATCACTATTATTTGACATTGCATAGCATTACTTACATCTCACGACATTCATTTCATCCCATAATGCTCTGGCTTATTATGATTATATGGAATTGGATATGCGTTATATCATTTGACTTGTTTATGTCTTTTCACATGATTAGTTTTAATGACACTTGATGAATTAGCGAGAACTTGATAAATTGTAGAATTTTCTCTATGACTTGAAAGTAGGAAAATGATCTACTGTGCATTATATCTTGCTGGGTTAGTTGATTTTCTATGCAGAATGTAGTTGCAGAGATAGGATCGAATAAAAGGAGTTTGTGTATTCTATTGGACTTAGTTTGTTTAGTTCGTTGACTTGCTGGGTACCGCGTGGTATTTTGTACTCACCCCTTGCTTCTATACTTGTCTAGGTTGTGAGCCTGGACAGTGAAAAGTATTTTCCTTGATCCTCCGAGGTTTCCCAGGAGATGTAAAGAGATAGCTGTTGACATTCAGCTGACTCACTTGTTCCTATTTTCTTTTGTACTTGTTCTATTCGAGAAAAAGGACAATTTGGACTTGTATTTCTTTGATTTCCTATATTGTTAGTGGCTTCTACGCGTGACAACCAATCCTTGGGAGGTATTTAAGTTTATGGAAATTCTCAGCTTAAGTTATCTACTCTAGTTAATTACTTCCACGCAATATGTTTATTACCCCTTGAGTTAAGGCTGACTTGTTCTGGTGGGATTGAGCAAGTGCCATTACGTCAAATTTTTGGGTCGTGACAAATATATTCAAGATTTTCAACATGGTTAAAAAGTTATGTAAGTGTGAAAGTTTAGATATATTAAATCGATAAGTTAATGTATTCACTTTATACGTAATTGTACTATCTTTAATACAACGTCTAGGTTTATGATGAATACTCAAACGTTGAACATTCACCATTTGTGAGAGAGATCGCACTCGGGCCTGATTCTCAAGTTGATACATTCCATAAGTACTATCCCAATGGTTTTATTTTTCAAACTAAGGAAGTTTCTATGCACAAGAAAACAAATAACAGTGGTATGTATGTTCAAGGTGATTTCAACAGTAATGACAATACTATTGAATATTTTTTGTTGACTAAGATATTCAGACTGGCCTAAGAAAAAGATTGTATTATTTCGGTGTAACTGGTTTGATCTATCACAAAGAGGCACAAGGGTGGACCAACAATATGACATTATTAAAGTTAAACACACCAGACAATACGTAAGTTATGACCCTTTTATCATTGCCCAAAATGCTAAGCATATCTATTATGCTTCATATCCATTGCATAGAGATAAAGCTGATTGGTGGGTTATTATTAAGACAAAGCCTGTGGGAAGAATAGAAATTGAGAATGTGTTTGATGTGCCGTGCCAAACTGATATTGCACTTGTTTAACAACAAGTTGATGTTGAGATGGAAACCATACTAGAACATCCTTAACAAATACTAGAAGAGGTTTCTAATGATAAGATTGTAATACCAAATACTGAGGAACAAGTAAATGAGTAATATAAATTATTTGAGGAGGAGGAACTAGAGGACAATGGATATGAAACAACTAAGGAGGAAAAATTGGTGGATGATGAAAATAAAATAAGCGAGGAGGAATAGAGTGCTATGGTATAACTAGTACGTACGCTATTTATTGTGCTAACATTAAATTTATTTAAATTTTTTTATATATTCAATTATTGCTTTATATACAGATGTCTTCTGGTGGTGATGGCCATAGACCTCAAGATCATCTTAGGGCAAGCAATTCTAGTTTGGGCAAGAAGAAAAATAGTAGGACATGTATTGATCATGAGGATATTCCAGGACATAATTCCTCTGCCCCCAATCTCCCCAGGCGCACAACTACTTCTCCTACCATTGAGGTTGTTTCATTTAGGACTATGGATTCTCTGACTTACCATAGCCCGTTTTGGAGACCACGTTGCACTTCTTCCTTATCACAGCCTAGGTTGACTTTATATGACCAGGCCATGTGGCTACCTGCAGTTACTGTTCCATGACTTCACAGATTATCGTCTTCAGGTACTCCATCTCCGAGGTTTCAATCTCCGTCATCTCAGTCTCCTCACATATCATCCCTCAGACTTAGATATTCTAGTGAAGAGACTGTCACTCCTTCATTGACTCAGTATAATGTGCATCTTTCGGCATCAGCTTCACCAGCTTCTGCTGCTACTCTTGAGGCAGCACCAGATGTCACAGGGTTAGCTCCTAACCAGCGAGACAGGCTTAGGAGAGTTTTGATATTGCCTGATGGAGCCTCGTAAGTTTGTTCTTCTAATTGTTTTTTATTCTACATTACTAAATATTCATGAACTAATATGTTTATTATTTATCTTGCAGGTGGCATCCATCGAAATATGTTGTCAAGGCCTTATAGGAGAGATTCCACACAAAATTCGTCAGGCCATATTTAATGAGTTTAAGGCATATAATTAGTTTACATATTTATTTTAAGTTTATTACTTATAATATACTTTATCTAACCTAATTATGTAATACTTTTCTTCTTATTTGTCCAATATGTGTACTTAGGATGAAAAGTACAATATGGTCATAGGAACCACATTTGAGAGGAAAGCGAGCTCCAGACTATCTAGCTGGCTTAAGAAATCGCGAGATGATGGAAAGCCCAGGGTTGGTTGTAGCCACACGTATATGAGGAGTTGCATCAGTATTGGGACACCGAGGAATTCAAATCCATGTCTGACCAAGGAAAAAAGGCTAGAGCGAGTCTGAAGGGTGGCTCGTTGCACATAGGAGGTGCAAAGAGTGTTGGGACTATTTCTCTGGAGATGGTAAGATTTTTGAATTTAAAGTTTAAATTGATAATCTTAAATACATTTTTTGATTGAATATTATTTTAGTAATTATATTAATAAATTTTTATAGGAGCAAGAAATGGGACGGGTTCAATTTCAGCATGAGGTTTTCAAGAGAAATTATATTCGATAGAAGGATAATTAGTCAGACTCGAACGTGTGGGTCGAGCCAAGGGCCGAACAAGCTTACATAAGCTTCTTAACACTTCTATATATATATATATATATATAGTATTCATTCTAACTCTAAATTATTTTTGTAATATGAAACAAGAGTACGAGTGATACGTTCGTGAGTTTGGAGATGATGTCGAACTTATGCCTGAGCTGTCCCAACAAATTTGGATTGAGAAAGTGGTTGGCGGGAGCCAAAAAGGCTGGATATATGGGATAGGCTCTAGGAATGACATAAGACGAATCCAATTAGGTTTAGAAGGCATTGGATCATCGAGACAGGACGAGGCCCTTGACCAGGTTCAGTTGGCTGCCATGTATCAGAAAATACAAGAACTTTCAAATGGATTAGCAGCTTCTGAGGCAAGGAAGGTTGAGCAATAAAAAGAAGTGGTACAAATCAAAGAACAAGTGCTCAACCTTGTCCATAGGGTTGTACCACATCCTTCCGGTCCCGAATATGATAGTGAAGATCATGAGCTTGTTGAGAATAGTCCATAGGTTCGTTTTAGTTATATTTTAGGCAATTTAGTTATGTTTGGACACTTTAGATATATCTTGGACAATTTGATGAACTTTATATTGGTTTAAAACGTTATCATTGTTGGATTTTATTCATTTTTAGTGTTTGATTTTGATTGGTGTTATATATTCTGTTGTTGAACTTATTCTTGCAGCTGTTCGATTGCTTATTTTGATTGAAATTAAATTGTTTTTTAAATTGCAGCTGAGCAGCAGAAACTGTAGGTTTCTGCTATAAAAAACAATGCAAAAAACAATGGACAACGTCCATAAGTCCGTCGATTTTCTGCAGTTCTTTTTAAAAATAAATTCAGAAAAGTGATGGACTGCGTCCCCATTTTCGTTGCTTTCTGGAATTTTCTAAAAAAAATTTAGAAAAGCGACGGACAAGGCCCATAAGTCCATCGCTTTTTACAATTTATCTATAATTTATTTTTACATATTGCAATAGACAGGGACCCATGTCCATCGCTACATTAAATTTTTTAAAAAAATAATTTTTTAAAGATGCGACCAATAGGGACCCCAAGTCCGTCACTTATTTAAATTTTTTAAAACTAATTTTTTTAAATATGCGACCGATAGTGACGCTATATCTATCGCTTTTTTTAAAAAATTATTCAAAAAGCGATGAAAAACGTAAAGCAATGCAGTCCATCATTTTTCAAAAAGTGTTGACCAAAAAAGTGGCAAATTGGACTGTATGGCTTTTTTATTGTTTTTGACGAAAAAAGCGAGGCAGTTCATCACTTTTTAGGCAGATTTTAGTAGTGTTTGACTCTTTTATGCTTTATAAACTAGAGATACTGCTCACGCTGCCCGTTATCATGAAAGAAATCAAAATATGATTTCATAGCTAATGTTTTAATTTTAATAAAAGAAAACCAATTTAGTAGCTTTACATTATATTCTAATCCAAGTACGTAAAACTGAAACCAAAGTAAACTAAATTAAATCTTCTTCAACTTAATCCAAATGGAACGACTTGATCAATTTATTATAGGGAGAAGAATGACTAAAGATAGAGCTGTTTTCAACCCCATTTCATCGTAGTCTACAACATGAAGAGATAAAAATGCACAACGATGCTTCACTATCTTGTATTTAATGACTATGAAGGATAATCAAGATTTATTCATTGCATGATCAAAGATGATCTGTTCATTGACCCAAAAACAAATATGACCCAAAGCAGATATGACCAAAAAATAATTGATTTATATATGCAACTTTCGTTTTAACTTGGCCGAAAAATAGATATGACCCAAAGAAAATTAATACATTGCACATTCTAAATAAAATCATTTCATACTAAATGACTAATCAATTCAGTATTACTGAATATTGAATGTACTGGAATGGGAACCCAAAATTATAAGAAATCATAATTAATTTTTTCTGTTTACATTCAAACTTAAGTTGGAATGTATAAATTAAAGAATTGTATAAGGTTAGAGGTAAAGCTCATAATATTTGGAATACAATTTAAACATTATTGCTATAAACTTAAGAGATGCAAAAAAAATAATTGATAATACAACTCTAAAAGAATTTTGTCTGATATTGATTAGTTTCATAGAAGGATTAAAAGATATAGTAGTATTTGCAGGCTGCAACTATCCCAAAAATTTTATCACTTAACAACATTATGTTTCCAAAACAAAGAGAATGAAAACAAAGTGAATACAAAAAATTTGAAGTAGAAATTTTCAATTAAAGGATAGAAACAGAAGTTGATAACGTCAAAGCCACTTACTGAATCCCATTCATACATATTACAATTTTGACGAGCCAGAAGAGTGAACAGTATCGCGTAGTAAATAGACAAAGTAAGGAAGTGAGGAAAAATTGAAAGAAACAGAGGAGAAAGGGAAAAAGCAAATAGCAAACGAAGGTGAAAAATTGTTTCGAGATTGAAGGAATAATACATAGGGAGAAATAGCGATTGAAACGTTATTTCCTCACAAAATTGCACTTCAAAGGAAAAAGAAAAAAAGAAAAAATAGTCACATCTACTTAAAGACGCCTGCAACACTTGGAATTTTAACTGCATTTGGTCTCTTCCTCAAACGCTGGGATTTTAACTACATTAGATCTTTTCGTCTTCTTCCTCAAACGCAATATTAATCTCTCTTCGCCCTCATGAACAAATCTGGGATTTTAATGTTATTTGTTGATTTATATTATGTTTTTAATTTCTTATATGCTGAAAAACAGAGATTGAGGAACACAAGAAGTGAAGAAAAAATTGAAAGAAGCAGAGGAGAAAGGGGAAAAACAAATCGCAAGCCAAGGTGAGAAATTGTTTCGAGAATGGAGGAAAAATACATAAGGAGGAGTAACGTTTGGTAGGAAACATTGTTTGCTAATTTTTGATGTTAATTTCTTTTATGTTGTAGAACAAAGATTGAGAAGGAAGGGATGCAAGAGACAATTGCCCTTTATGTTGAGGAGCAATAGGGGCAAAACGCCACTTTGAAAAGGAAGGGAAGGGTAGAATTTTAAATATAAAAATAAAAAGGAATTGGTAGTTTCTTAAGGTACAACGTAGGTGGGATGTACATCCCCTTATATATATATATATACACGATATCAAGACTTCCCTTAGTCCTTTTTTCCTTATTTATATCTCACGTAGTTGACATTTTTCTTCCGCAACCAAGCATGTGTGATTGACATGCTAAGAGGCTTGTTTGGGGTTCCTTCTAGTTCCTTATTCATCGTGTCATGTTTAGGCCCTAGGCTTGGGTTGTGACATTGGGTGTATGTGAAAGTCTCACCTATGAAGGCTGTGATGCGCTTTCGTAAGAAGGACAAGTTTAGTCTCCGGTATGTAGGCCCTTATGGGATTGTGGAGTGAATAAAAAATGTGGCTTATAGGTTAGAGTTGCCTCTATATTTGAGCTCTACTTCCCCAAACTTCGATGTGTCTATGTTGAGGAAATTGACTGGTGAACATAGTACTATTGTGCCTTGGGAAGGTATTGAGGTTGAGGAGAACTTATCTTATAAAGAAATTTTGGTTGAGATTTTAGATAGGCAAGTGAAGAACCTTCGTAACAAGGATATGTCTTTGGTTAAGGTTCTTTGGAGAAACCAACATGTGGAGAGTGCTACATGGGAAGTGGTGTTAGACATGATGAAACAATATCTGCATCTATTCTAATCTACTCAAACCTAAGGTATTAGGTTCGTCCTTTTCCAAGTGGTCCTAATCCTTTCACTCTTGAGTTTCATGACATGACATGCATACATATGCACCAAATAATTTTCATGATGTTTTGAATGATTTGAATACATTTTAATATGACTTTTAATGACTTTATGATTTTCAAGTGGTGAAAAGGCATTGTATCTTGTGTTTGGATGTTTAATGTTCTAAATCAAGACTTTTTCTAGCATATTCGATGATGAATGTTCCTAAGAGGGAGATGATGTAAGGACCCGAACATTGTACGACCTCATTAGAACTTGAGAATTTTGATTTTTGGAAGTTTTGGATCAAGGTGACGCTCCATTGGAGCTCTCACGATCCGTGTGAGGTCACACGACCCGTGTGAGCCTCCATGAACTGGCCATGGCTTTGTGAGGGTGTTTTTCTCTTTAACATAGAGATTCAAACTAAGCCATGCCACACAAGGACCCCTCATGGCCCATGTGACACCTTACAAACCGTTTGGTGGTCCTTATTTGAAAATTCATAGTTTTGGGACCAAGTAAAGTCACACGGCCAAGTACACGGCCCGTGTGAGGTGACACGGTCCGTGAAGCCTCCCGTATAGCTTCGGGAGTGAAATTTTTCACTGTTAAATCATTGTCTCAGAATTTTACCATGAGAAATTTTTAAG
Organism: Solanum virginianum; assembly: GCA_000787875.1. Taxonomy (NCBI): domain Eukaryota; kingdom Viridiplantae; phylum Streptophyta; class Magnoliopsida; order Solanales; family Solanaceae; genus Solanum; species Solanum virginianum. The sequence continues at coordinate 7,681 of DF361824.1, forward strand.
GAGGGGGACACAGTTGGGTACAGGGCCTGTGTGGCTTCACACGATTCATGTGACTCCCTTTACAGATGATTTAGTCAGATTTTTCTTAATATGGGATTACCGTTTCAGACCTTCATCAAGCATAATTTTTCAAAGTGTTGGTTCACGGACGAGTATATGGACTGTGTGGTGTGTCACAGATCGTATATTCCTTCTTGAAGTGACGACATTCAATTTTTCAGCTCATTTCATTAATAATTTTTTTCATAATTATGGTTTCTTCTAAGGGTCTCTTGTGACTTCCTATGCTATCTAAAGACTTTCTAATGACCTAAACTCTATTACTAACATTCCAATTCATTCCTCACATTTGATAATTCTCTCTCTAGTCTCCTTCAAAGAACTCTTGTGGGTCTTAAGCTTGGGAATCAAGAAAGGACTCTTTTTCACCAAATTTCTCCTTGAGTCTAAATATGTGGTTTGATTCTTGGTCCTTTTCAACCAAGAAGAGCCAAAACCCTTTTACTTGAATTTTCATGAATTTTAGCTTACTGTAAATATGGGTTTTCAATATTATGATTTATTAAATTCAATTGATGCATGGGCTATGCTTTATTGATGATTTTACGTTGATTAAAGCCCTATTACGATGATTTACATTGAAGTTATGAAGTTATGAATGTGCATGTCCCCTTCAAAGCTTGATTTATGCATGGGTAGTCTATATTATGTTTTAAATATAAATTTTACTTATGTCTTTACTTGAATTTCATAATGTTTTGTTGAATTTAGATTAAATCTCAATTGCCAATGCTATTCTCACATTATTCATAGCATATGCATTCATGTTCATTGGATTTCATGAAAATTATGAAGTGGGTTAATCCTAATTATGTTATTGTAAATAATTTTGATATGATATTGGTTATGCCAAGAATTTGATCACATATATGTCTATTGTATTCGCTCTTTGAGAATTTTGGGTGCTTGCATCATATCATTATGTGAATGAGCTATTCCTATGCATAAGTATCATGATTATGAATTATATTTGGCTTTTTGACCCTAAATATGCATTGAAAGGATTTGAAATGAGTAATGCCTCTTTTGAAAGAATATATATGTATACAATTGAGAAGCCCACTTGAGTTAGCATTTGTTTTGCTTTGAGTCTTTCGTTGAGTTAGCCAAGTCAAGGGTTCACTTAGATGTATACATATTCTTGTGGGATGATTTTGACTTAGCACTGATGGATTGGGGCGTCAGAGTTACCCCCAAGGGTCCTCCCCCTTTCCTTGTACTACGTGATAGCATAGAAATGAAAGTCATTACCAAAAGAGTGGGTATGAAAATCCTTCTAAAAAGTGTGGTCGTAAGGAAGACAACCATCTAACCAAAAGACGATTTCAAAAGGTGTGATATGGACAACCCTAGGCAAGTACTCCTCTCCTACTAGTGGGAGGTCTTTATCAGACTAATTAATGGAATAGCTCACATGAGTTTGATTTTTTGATTACAGTCTATCCCTACTATATATGAGCATTTGTGCATTGCATGCATCATTGGTTTCATGGTATATTGTATACTATATCTCTTGCGATATATCTCCTTCTATATTATGTGCCCTTGTTATCTAACATTGAATGCAGGTTTAGTAAGTCATATGCATAGCATCCTACATACTTAGTACATTCAAACATACTTTTATCTATATGATCTAACCATGTAGGGACTGAGGACTACAATCATCCACTGTATGATGTCTAGCATTGATCTTAACTTTTGCCTAGTGTGGTGAGCCCTATCATCCCAGAACAAACCACCATCCTTCTGCCTATGATGCTTTTACTTATTTTATTTTACTTTGACGGTGAGCCCCGGGTATGTCATGGCCCTCATCTGATCTTATGATTAGAGGCAATGTTGAACATCAAATTAACTCCTTTGCGATTATATGCTAAGCTTTGTTATTGGAGCTTTGATTGTGGTTTTGGCTATCTAATGGTTATCATTATGTGATTTCATTACGAGCTTATGAAATATTTCTATGTTATGTTGTGAACGATCCTAAGTCCCGAATTGCCCCTATAACATGAGTCATACTTACCCGCCCCTTAGTATTTATGTGCTACGTGCTATCTGAATATATGTTTCCCCTATTTCCTATAACATCCCCATAGCGTGAGGCCTTTTCTCCCGTCCTTAGACTTATGTGTTTACTTTTTGATTGTTCTTCCGCACCGATGAAGTGAATATGGATAGCATGAGGCTTATTTAGGGACTCTTAGGTTCCTATTTGTCATGTCACTTCTAGGCCCTACATCCGGGTCATGACATTTTAGAGGATATGTGTCTAGCTTATGTCATTGATTTTGGTGCCAAATGGGATCAACACTTAACCTTGGCGGAGTTTACATACAACAAAAGTTATAATTCCTGCATTCAGATAGCTCCCTTCGAATGTGGATCGCCCATAGGATAGGTTGACTCAGTAGCATTGGTGAGCATATGTGTTGATATGTTGAGAAATGATGTTAAGCGGATGCAGTTGATTCAGAGTGGGTTAGTGATAGCCTGGAGACACAAAAAGAGTTATGCTGATAGGTAGGTTCTACCCTTAGAGTTCATGTTTGGTGATATGATATGGTTGAAGATCTTACCTTGAAGGTTGTTATGTGATTTGGAAAGAAGGGCAAGATCAGTCTGAGGTTTGTTGGTCCTTTTTTAGATTCTTTATAGAGTAGGACAATAACTTATAGACATGTTTTTCCACTCAACCTATCTTCAGTCCATCTTGTGTTTCATGTTTCAATGTTATGCTATTATATGTCAAACGAGTCTCATATGATTTCTAGGGATTTAATTGAGTTGAGCCCACATTTGACTTATACGGAGCAGTCGACGGCCATTTTGGACAAGTAGGTAAGAAAGTTGAGAACTAAGGAGATCACTTCAGTAAAGGTCCAATGGAGCCATAGGCCCGAGAGTGAAGCCACTTGGAGATAGAGTCAGCTATACGTGCCTGATAGCCTTAACTATTTGAGCCTTTAAGTATGTCTCTTATCTCATGTTCGAGGATAAATATTATTTTTAGTAGTAGATGATGTAATGACCTCAGAGGTCATTTTTGGTATTTTTTAAAAAAATAACCATTTTTCCCTTCTCTCAAAAGTTGCCTTGGGTCATTTTTTGTTGAGTCTAAAAATTTGATTTTGAAAACCTTATAAAAGGTTGGACTTTTGCTAAAGAAAGAGTTTTGAAAGGCTTAAAGTTGGAAATTTAAAGTTTTATAGTCATCATGAGCCTCGAGTGTCAGAATTCAATTATGTCAATTCCATTATATCTGAAATGCCTAATCTTGTCTAGCAGATCTTGAAAAAATAAAACATTTGGAGTTAAAACAGAGATTTTATACCCAAAGTTGCATTTTCAGTTCATTTTGGCCCATAGTTTGACTTTGATCAGCATTCGGAGTTTAGAAGTGCGAATTGAAATTCCAACAATTCTAGTGGTTCTGGATGGCAAAACTAATGCTAGAGATAGTCTTGTTGTAATGTTTAGAGCTTTCAAGATTATTTTGAGTATTTGAGTGCTAAACTAGTTTAAACGATCTTTCTTGAATTCAAGTCAAGGAGGTCTCAAATATAAATTCTGACATTTCCATTGAGTCCAGATCGCCATTTTTGGTAGGGTTCCATTTTTTGTTTCTGTTCATAAGGTTTCGAACAAATCTGGAGGGTTCATTTCATGACCTTCTTGTGCTGTGTAATTGTTGGTTTGAATAGTATCTGGTGTATGCCCTATTTACTCTTCGCGTTTGCGGCTTGGGACCCCATTCATAGAGGTTTGGGTGTTATACCCTCCACGTCATAGACCCCACATCCACGTTCATGGAGTTTTTTTTACAGTGAGCCTTCGTGTTTGCAGAGGGTTAGGGTATGGAATGCTCCGCATTCGTGGATTATTCTCCACATTCATAGACTATATTAAATGTCTGAACTATGTGATATTTTAAGTGATGGGATTTATTAAATTTCGA
>DF361824.1:11763-25242 GCA_000787875.1 Solanum virginianum
TGGGATTTATTAAATTTCGATCATTGTCAACATTTCAAGCTTTCTTTTTGAGAGATTCTTCAAGGTTTGTCAAGGCAAATCTATTAGATAACTATTTTCTAACATATTTCATCGTTTTCCATTGATTAAACTGTGTTTTTAACTTAGACTTTAGGGATTTTAATTGGAGAATTTAGGGATTATTGGGACTTTGATTCCTAATGTTAAATTGATAGTTTCTACTTCATTTTATCTTTGTTTTTGAAATGGTTTTCACTGTTGACGCCCTTATTACTGGGGGAACATTTTCATGTATTAAATTTTAGATTCTGGCTACTAATTTTAGTATGTGATTTTTGACCATTTTACCCTTTGCATGTGAATTGGCTGATTTTAGTGTCATTGATTTTTTATGTTATTGTGATGTTATATTTGAATAGATTGTAGTGATTTGAATTATCGTGGAATGAAAAAATTCTTGGATTTGACTTGATTGAATACTTTTCTATGGCACGTGGATTTCTAACCTTTTGTTAAGTATGATTAAAACTTGTATGCTCCTGGGTATATGGAATTGAATACTTTGAGGTAGAATTGTTACTTTATAGGCTTTGATTATGAGATTTTGAATTGAGTAATTATTCATAGGGGTAAACTCTTAACTGGTGAATTCATTATGGTTTCCTAATACATATGATCTTGTGCATTATATGATATTGATATTGAGATGACACCTATATTGAGATATGACTGATATTGAGACTGTGATGCTATTGAGATCATTATGTTATTGACACTATGATGAAATATAGATCATGCATATTGCATTTACTATTATTTGTGTATTTATATTTGTGATGGCTATGACCGAGAGATGAGTAAGGTAACATGTGAATTTGTGGCCGAGGTCTCCACCGATCGATGTTTATTCGAGGTTTCTATCGGTGAACCAAGGTAATATGCTAGCTAATTACAATATGGCTGAGGTCTCTTCTAGTTGAGTGAGCATTAGCCGAGGTCATTATTGGTAATATTCATGGACACATGGTCGTTGCGCAGCTCCTATGGGTTCCGTTCTGATAGAGATTTTGATCAGCAGATGTGTATCGTAGGACAGACATACATCACAATTATTTAACATTGCATCACATTATTTGCATCTCATGGATTCACTATATCTCATATCATTTATGTCTTAATATTACTTTATATATTGCTTATGACGTTGATATCTATAGTACCATTTTAATTGACTATCAATTGGATATTTTGAGGTATGATGCTATGTGATGAGAATATAGATATTCTTTTGATTAGTATATTACATTGTGCTAGGACTTTTCTAAGTGTAGGTGTATAGTTCGGCGGTATGTGGTTGAATGGATAGGAGTACTTATGTTCTTTATTGCATTACCTTAGGTTGGTTCCATTTGCTGAGTACCTTGTTGTTTGTTGCTTACCCTTTGCTAAATTTTTATGGCTATTTAGCTTGGTCCTTCTTGCTAGCATTCTTCATTATCGGATCGAGCTATTAGATCACTTGAGAGGTAGCTACTTGTATCATCAGCAGACCTTCAAGGATTCCATTTTCTATTTTGCTCTATTTGAGAACTAGAGATTGAGACTTGTATTTCTTTGAACATTCTTATTATTAGAGGCTATACATGTGATACTAGTTCTGGGATGTTTGTAGTTTTTTATTTTCTATGCTTATCTATCTTTCTAGGCTGTTTTATCTTTCACTTTTATCATTATGTTGAGTTATTTATGTTTTTGGCTAACTCACATTAGTGGGTTAGGTGAGTTCCATCACACCAGCATTTCGGGTTGTGACACCTGCATTTTGAGTTTATTTAGTATATTATTTAATTTATTAATAAATATTTTTCTAAAATTTTATTCATATTTATGCACTCTGAGAGACACACACATTATGTTATTGCCTGGAAACATATAATATTTCTCTTTCAAGTAATAAACATTCAGTGATATTCTTATTGAAAATTTCTTCTTATAATTCAAGATTTTAAATTTGAATTATTCATCTTGTAAGTTCACAATTATATTTTCTACCATGAATTTTAATTTTATTTTTGTAAATATGAGTAGGTAAATTTCATAACTAGGGTTACTAAAGCTATGATAATTTTTGACGACTAGAAAACAATCGATATTTAAAACTACCAACTTTTATCTGATTACTTCAGCCATAAAAGTTAAAGTTAATATAAGATTTAGTTAAGGGTCAAGATTCAAACAATCAAAGATCAAGAGGTGTTTAGAGATTCATTTTAATATGATTGGATGATGTTTACGTGTATCAAACTTATTAGTTTTACATACTAAACACCATAGTAGATAACTTGTACTTTATGCTTATTGAGTTAAGAAATCATAGGGAGCACATGCCTAGTCAATTATCATAATTAGTACAAACAATATTGCAATATGTTGTTATATGGTTATTAAATGTTATTACTTGGTACTTGTTACTTTGAACTCCTCCATTCAAAAATAACTGATTGCTTCTTAAAATAACTACATTAACAAGGATTTTTTTCCATTTCTCCTGTGACACTGACCTAAATCTAATTAGATTCTATGTTTAACTACTAAATGCTTTATACTTCATTACAAAGTGCAATTTGGAGGATATCAAATTTTGACATAATTGTCGGGGAATATAATTTAGGAATGAAATTTTGTTGTGTTTATTTGCCTTCTAATCCTTATTTTATAATTCATTTGAGATTTTATTAGGGTACAAGTTGATTTACATCAAATACCCAAAGTCAAGGAAATCTGTTTATTCCCATTGAACAAGAGCTGAATGATTTTTTACAAATATAAGTCTAGTTGAATGAAAGAAATTCTCCAAGAATGCTTTTGTGTGCTTTATTCATGTCGATATGGATACTTTTGGTAGTTTTTCTAACCATGTAGTTTCTTCTCTGATCAGAAAGACGGTCAGTTTGTGCACACAGGGTTCCGAATGAATTTCAAGTACCTTATCAAAAATTTTAAAGTTGAGATATATTAGCTTTTTACCTGATATCAAGTCCACCCAAGTTTGTTCCCGCAACCATGTCGCTTGGACCACTATCATGGAGATCTCTTACATTGTCTTTCATGATCGCGGGACCCTAGCCACGTTCTTGAAGGGTCAGTGTATTTGACCTTCACATTTGTGGAGCACCTTTCGCATTTGCAAAGGTGATTTAATTTTGTACTGTGTATTATGGGTACTGTTCTCCATGACAGTGGAGGTCTAATTGGTGTCATATATATGTAACTCCACGCGGTCAACATTTTGGAGGAAACCTCAAGCGAGCATATCTTGCTCATTTGGGGAACAAATTCAGTGATTCAAAGATTAATTTAAAGGGATTTTAATAACGAACACATTGGTGAGCTCAAAATTTATAATGGGACTTATGATTGAGGTAAATTCTTGATTTTAGTTGCTTCATTTAGGTATTTTGGACTGATTGTTTTGATGAATTTTGAGCTTTGATATCTTTAACAGTCTGTGTTCGTTTTCAATAATTCTTGGGTCCAAATTGTGGAACTTTCTGCAAGAAATATAAAGGTATGCTTAGTTTTAGTTCTGGAGGCATTGTTTCTAGTATTTTATTAAAAATAGATGTTGTTATATATTATTTTTGGACTGGATTTCTGGAGAATTTAGTGGTGTGATAACTTGAGTGTTTGGAGTCCATTTTTAGTATTTTTTTAGGCTATTTCAGATGGAACTTTGGGGAAAATACTACAAAAGTGTCAGAATTGACAGTGAATGCTTTGTTAGAGGTAAATTTCATGTTTTAGCTGCTGGATAGCCCTTTTTCGATTGGAATTTAGGTGATTTTTGGGAGTTGATATCTTGACCAATATAGCTTCAAATTAACTGATTCAAAAGTCTAATTTGCGGGATTTTTTATGGTGATTTATTGTGGTGTGATCAAAAATTGAATTGGAGGGTTCGTTGTAGGTAATTTAGTTGAATTAGCTACTATCTCTTTTCTTGAAATTATTATGAAAATACTGTTGATTCATAATGATCCATTCTAAGCCTTGAATTGTGCCTCATTTTGGCGCACATCTCGATTATGTTTGTAATCCTTTTGTGGAGTTATTTTTGGGATTTCCATTACAGGTACGATAGTACCATTTTGACCCAATTTGAGGTCTAACATTAAAAAATATATTTAATAATGAAATACTCATTTTGTCATGTAGATTGATAATTTAGTAAGTGTGGTGGCAATTTGAGGTGTTTCGGGCATATATTGCTACCATGGAGAGGATTTGAAGTGCGCGTGATTGGCTTAGAGGTAGGAAGCAGTCTCAATATTGACTAAATCCATTTGATATAGTCTAGTTTGCATTTCATATTAATTCAATGTGTATTTGCCTTATATCTTATTTCTCTCTGTTCTATCCTATTTCCTAATCTCTGGTCGAGTGCTAGGTAGTAAAGTCCCATATCTTATTTCTGTCCATTCTATCCTATTTTGTGATCTCTGGTCGAACGTTATGCTAGTACAGTCCCTCTTAAACCTCGATTTAGGATTGGAGTTGTGTTATGTCTTGATTGGCGTATATAACCTTTTGAGGAGATAGTGGGTGGCCTTAGAATGAGATTTATGCTTAGTGCATTGTTGTGGATCTTTATGGTGGTTATAGTTAGTCTTGACTTCCAGTGCGATTGGGTAGATTATTTATATGCCTTAGGGTTAGAATCATATTTAAGGTCCTTTTTGGGTATTTTTAGGGCATTTGCAAGCTCTGGTTCATGTTGCTACTTGATAGTTCTATTATCAATTTTGGTTTCTGAACATTGGTACTGCAAATCATGTTCGACTTAGTGTAGTTTGATGAAAACTTTCTTTAGATACCCCGACGTTATTCTGATGGGCTTAGATCCTTGTAGAATGGCATAGTAGACCACCGTCTATAGTAGGGTCTTAGCTAGCAATAATCATGCAATCGTGAATACCACCCCTGAGTTATTCCTAACTTTTGAGGTATATCAGTGATCCTAGACCTTGTGATCGACTTATTTTTGTTCTGATTGAGGCCTAAGTGGGAATGCTAAGTTGATTCTTTATTGGGGGTATGAACTTTGGTCTTTATACATACTTGTGGACTTGATTTATTACGGTAGAAAAGCCTTGGTTTGTATTCATCTGTTGTTGAGAAAAATGTTGGATCGGCACCTTGATTAGCTAATTTCATAGTGTATTGGGGCACAAGCCCAGTTTCTATCGATTTATGACTATTTAGATCATCAGGGTTCAAGGCCTTCCTCTACTGAATTGACAATTTAGCTTTATTGGATTTCAAGGTCTTGCCTTTATTGATTTGGCCATTTATGATGAGTATTTAAAATCTTTGCCTCTACCACATTAAGAAATCAGACGAGTATCCACGGTTCCAGGCTCAACCTCGATTCCTAGGGCATTAACTCCTTGCAAACCCTAGCTCCTAATCTCTCTAGTATAGTTACTCTATGTATTTGGCGGGCTTATGGGGGTTTTGTCACGACCCAAGCCTAGGGCTTAGAATGTCATGACTTAAGTCTAGGGCGTAGGTGTGACACGGCGAATGAGAACCCGAAGGCCCCTAAACAAGCCTCTTAAATTATATTTGCATATTATAGGTTTAAATGGTAAATGACAAATAGATAACAATCAAATATGGGGAATGGGACTAAGGGACAACTTGTAATCATAAGCGGAAGCATAAGTTAAATAGTTTGAAACATACCAAGTGTAGCAATGGTCCAGACACACCTCTAAAAAATCAAATAAATAGAGCCAAGAATACAAGTCTAGGCCCCTCAATACTAAGTCAAAATGAAAGTACATCAAATATCTGAATAACAAAGACAATGATTGAAGATAAGGGTTCTGTTCCCGATGAATGGGAACTCATCAAAGCTCAAAGTCTTCACGAGCAATCTAGCCACGCGGAGGAGGATAAGGTAGATCATCTATCCCTACATGATTATAGCATATAGGAAAAAATATGGTTAGTACTTTTGAATGTACTAAGTATGCGGATATGTAATGCAACAAGTAAATATAATGATAAAGAAAACTTACCCAATATGACAAACTCTAAGCTTAAACAATATACTCAGTTCCAAAGTAAAGCGTAAAGTGATGCCATGAAAATGCCTAGAGAAGCACATAAGCGAATAAGTATGGGAATGGGACCATAACCGACAAAACCATATGAGCTATAATATGGAATACCAATGTTATACTCCATACCGGCCAAAGAGTGAGTCAACTTGCTAGGGTATAACTCTAGAAATGGAAATACTAGATGGATCCACTAGTCAGAAAGCCTAAAAAAAGACATAATCAAGATCCCCTACGATGGCATTAGTTCGGAAAGTCTTAACTTGTCAAAAGAATCATTTTCAAACTTGTACTTAAAATAGCTCCTTCAAAAGATTCAAAACAAATCGGAATGGATATTAAGTCGCCCAACATTATTTCATACTTTTATCCACTAATATTTGTCTAAAATCATAAGTTCATGTTATGCTAGGAAAGCTAAATATCCAAAGATCATAACTCAATTTAAATCACGTTTGGGGAGTAGTTCAACAACCTTAAAATCATGAATTTGACATTTAAACAAAGTTACAATAATCATAGGAACAATTTAGGATAAAAATCATGATAACTCATTTGGGTATCTAAGACTTGAAAATATAGACTAGATTAAATAATGCAAATCTAAAATTCTTGAATTAAAACGTTGATAAATATACATTTATAATCATAAGATGTCAACCATAATTTAAGCAAATATCAATTAGTATACAATTGTACATAAATCAAGATTGAAAAATTTTAATTAATATATAACCTTGTAACCATAATTTAAGCAACTATCAATTAGTATACAATTATACATAAATCAAGATTGAAAAATTTATAAATAAAAATTTAGATTCCGAAGAAGACTTCTTGGTTGAAAGGAAACCAAGAATCAAACCCACATATCTTGCTTGATTAGCCTTGAGAAGATGAAGAGATTTGGTGGAGAATTTGAAGAATACTTAGCCTAAGTGTTGAGAGAGTTTTGGGAGAGGGATTTTGTTTCTTTGAAGAGTGATATAAAGACTAAGTAGAGGGGGGGTATTTATAGTGATTTTGGGAGGTTATAAGGGTCTTTTGATCACTAAAACGTGGTAAAAAACATGTGGGAAAGAGGACATGAAATCATATGGTGCAAAAGGCCCTTTTGACTCACTTTTTAAAAAGAAAAAAGATGCCAAACACAAGGAAGTGGGCAAGAGACCTAGGTATGGCAGCATTATCCTTTCCCATGGTGCCATGACATGGCATGGTATGGTCTCAAGTATTGCTAAGGGCATGCCAAAGGCTGCCCATGTAAGCCATGCAACAATGACAAAAGAATTACTCCCAAACAAGTCAATTACGCAACTTTCACATATACCTTCAATTCGAATAATTTCAAACGCAAACCAAACTTCATCTTTGGACTTAACTTCACATAACATTGCCCCCAAAATATTATACCAAGGATAAACCAACTGACCTTCCAAGACCACCTCAACAATCACATAACTAAACCAAGATAATCGCTAAGATAACCTTTATTTCAAATTTTACTTAACTCAATAGGAATTCACTTGAACATTAACAAGGGTTTTTGAATGAATAGGAACTAAAATAGTGACAAAGAGCTTAACACGTCAAAATGCAAAATAGAGCTTATTTTCATGCAAAACTTATACAAATATCGTAAAGTAATATCTAAATAATTATGCATTCTTAATAATTATAAGAGCGACAAAATGATACCAGAATGAGGAATTCAGACTCGAGGAATAGAGTTATCCAAACCTTAGGCTTGATTAGTTGGGAAAAGATGGGCATAATTCTTCGTCGTGTCTGCTTCAGCATCCCACATAGTACTCTCAGCATGCTGGTTCCTCCAAAGCACCTTGACGGATGTCACATCCTTATTTCTCAACCTCTTGACTTGTCGATCAAAAATTTGTACCAATGCTTCTTCATAAGACAAATTTTCTCCAACCTTCACAACATCCAATGGAACTATAGAACTGTATCACCAATGCACTTCCTTAACATAGATACATGAAAAATAAGGTGAAGAAACTCCATCTCATAAGCTACCTTTCCAACCCTTCATAAAATTTTGTAAGGACCCACAAATCTTGGGCTCAACTTGCCCTTTTTACCAAAATGAACAACACCCTTCATAGGTGAAACTTTGAGATACACCTATTCTCTCACACCAAATTCAAGATATCTCCTCCTCATATCCGAATAGGATTTTTGTCGGCTTTAACCTGTCCTCAATATGTCTCTTATCATCCTTAATTTTTCCTTAGCCTCCAAGACCAAATCCAGGCATAATAATGCCATTTCACCTACCTCAAACCAGCCAAATGGTGATCTACATCGCCTACCATAAAGAGCTTCAAACAGAGCCATTTCGATGCTAGAATCATAATTGTTATTATATGCAAACTCAATAAGAGGTACATGACCATCCCAATTACCTTTAAATTCCAATAAACATGCTCTCAACATATCCTCTAATGCTTGAATGGTCCTCTCAACTTCACTATCTATTTGAGGATAAAATGCGGTACTCAGCTTAACTTTCATACCCAAACCTCGTTGGAATGCCTTCCAAAAATGAGAAATGAATTAAAGACCACGGTCTGATATTATTGACAAAAGAACACCATGTAATTAGACTAACTCACGAATATATAACCTTGCATAATCTTCAGCACTATACGAAGTCTTAATCGGCAAGAAATGAGCTGATTTGGTCATAAGATCCACAATCATCCAAATTGAATCATATTATTTCTGAGTCCGAGGCAATCCAACAATGAAGTCCATATTCATTTCCTCCCATTTCTAATTTGGAATTTTAATGTCTTGAGCTAGCCTACCAGGCCTTTGATGCTCGGCTTTCACTTGCTGACAATTTGGACACTCGGCCATAAACTTGGCTATGTTCTTTTTCATATTACCCCACCAATAGACTTCTTTCAAATCTCGATACATTTTGGTGCAACCCGGCTGAATGGAATAAGATGAATTATGAGCCTCTTCTAAGATTGAATCCATCAACATCTGGCAGATACAATCAGCCTTGGTATCTAAGGACACCATCTCCCCCTTATGAGAAAAATTCCACTTTCTTTTGTTCAACTAATTTCTTTAATTCAATCAAAGTAGGATCAAGGTCTTGCTTTTACTTCACATCAACAATCAAAGAAGATTAAGACCCATCCTGAACAAATATGCCACTAACATTAGCACCTTCCAACCTAATACCCAATCTAGCCAACTGATAGACTTCCTTTGCCAACTCTTTCTATTCACCCTCAATGACTTATACTACCCATAGTTATTCTACTCAAAGCATCGGCCACCACATTGGCCTTACCAGGATGGTAGTGGACTCTCATATCATAGTCTTTGAGAAGTTCAAGCCATCTCTGTTGCCATAGATTCGTCTAGAAGCATAAGCTATGACCTTACCATTTTGCATCAACACAAAACCCAACCCAACCCTAGATGTATCACAATATACCACAAAACTGTCCAAACCATCTGGAAGAGTCAAGACGGGAGTCGAAGTCAACTTATGTTTCAATGTCTGGAAACTATTCTCATATTCATCAGACCACACAAACTTGGACTTTTTCTAGGTCAATTTGGTCAAAGGGGGATGTGATTGAAGAAAAGCCTGCTACAAACCGTCGGTAGTAACTTAGCAATCCCAAAAAAACTCCTTATGTCAGATAGAGTTAAGGGTCTAGGCTAGTTTGGCACTACCTTAGTCTTCCTTGGGTCCACCATAATACCTTTATCAGTCACCACATGGCCAAGGGAAGAAACCTCTTTAATCCAAATTCACACTTGCTGAAATTGGCATACAATTTCTCATCTCTCAAAATTTGAAGGACTCTTCTCAAATGTTCCTCATGTTCTTTCTCACTTTGAGAGTAGACTAGTACGTCATCAATAAAGACCACAACAAAAATATTAAGGTAGGGTTTGAAGACCCGATTCATAAGATCCATAAATATAGTCGATGCATTCGTCAATCCAAAAGACATCACCAAAAATTCATAGTTCCCATACCTTGATCTAAAAGTTGTCTTGCCCGTACCTTGTTCTAAAAGTTGTCTTAGGAATATCACTTTCCCTAACCCACAACTGGTGATACCCAGTATGAAGGTTGATCTTAGAAAAATGTCTAGCTCCTTGTAGTTGGTCAAATAAATCATCTATCCTCGAAAGCAGGTACTTATTCTTAATGGTGACTTTGTTGAGTTGATGATAGTCAATGCACATTCAGAGTGACCCATCCTTCTTCTTTACAAACAGAACAGGAGCACCCCATGGAGATTTGCTAGGCCTTATAAATCCCTTCTCTAATAAGTCTTTTAACTGATCCTTAAGTTCATTCAACTCTACGGGTGCCATCCTATACAGTGGAATAGAGATAGGTTTGGCATTGGGAAGGAGGTCTATGCCAAAATCAATTTCCCTTTCAAGAGGAATACAAGGAAGATCTTAGGGAAACCCATTAGGGAACTCATTGACTATAGAAACTGACTAAAGAGAGGGAAACTTAGAAGACACATCTAGGACACTAACCATATCATAGATACATTCTTAGATATCATCTTACAAGCTTTAAGATAAGACATAAACCTAACCTTTACCACAAAATCTTTCCCTTCCCACTCAAACAAGAGTTTATTAGGAATTTGGAATTTAACTTTATGGGTTCTACAATCTATGGTGGCATAAGTGGCATGCAACCAGTCCATACCAAGGATGACATCAAAATCTACCATAAACAATTCAATAAGACTGCACTAAAAAGTCTTATGCATAATAGACACAGGAACATTTTTATAGACTCTTTTAGCAACTATTGACTAACCCATGAGAGTAGACATAAGAAAATGGTCATCCAAAATATCAGGACTTAAATTGAACCTATTGGCAAGGAAAGGGGTCACAAAGGATAAGTTGACACTTGGATCTAACAACACATAAACATCAAAATCAAACACTTTCAACATACCCATGAAAACATTTAGTTGATCTTCCACCTCTTGCCTCCTATGTAGTGCATAGAACCTATTGTTACGAGGACCACCACCTTGTTGCACGGCTTGTGGATTTTGGTCCACCTGCATATCTTTCCTATGTGGGTGACTACCCTTACCCTTATTATGAGCCTTGGGGCAATTGGCAATTTTGTGACCTAGTTAGCCACATGCAAAACAACTTCCCGACTCCCAAAGGCATACACCACTATGGCTCTTACCACACTTTTTGCATGTTAGCCAAGCTAGACCATGACCACCACTTTATTGACCCTTAGTATGTTGAAATTGATCATTAGTATATTTTTGGCTGAAGGCATTCAAAGACCCTTGTTGTTGAACCCTTTGGTTTTGATGACCTTGATTACCATCACCACCCTTGTGACCTTGATACTCATGATCATACCTCGACCTCTTACCATTATTTTTCCTCAATTTGTGAATCTTCTTTTCCTCAAGTTGCTCGGCATAAATCATAAGCCAAGACAAATCTATATCTTGGATTAGTAGGGCAGTTTGGCATTCTTTGTTGATGAGGTTGGAGACTCTCGAAACAAACATATTCATCCTAGCACTAGGATTGGATACAAGAATAGGAGCATATTTGGAGAGTGTGTTGAATTTCAGTGAGTACTCGTGAAACTCTTTCATTTTGTCTTCCCTTAATTCAAGAGGGAAAAAGTGACCCAAAAATGTAGCCTTGAATTCTTACCAATCAATTGGACCACCAAGCACCCTTTCACCTTCCCACTGATCATACCAAATCTAGGCAAGGCTTTTAAGTTGGTAGGTCACCAACTTTGTCTTCTCCTCCGATGACACACCCATAATCGAGAGAACCTTGTATACCTCATAAACGAACTCCATGGGATCCTCATCAATTCTATTTCTCATAAAATTTTGGCGGATTCATACAGGTGAAATCTCTAACCCTAGCTGCCTGAGTGGGAACTTGAGGTGCTGGAGTTTGAGGTGGAGCTTGCGTAGCCTGATTGACAACCATTTAAGCCAATAATGAGATAATATTCCTCAACTCGGCGTGGGATACATTACCCTCTTTTGGAGGTTGTGGAACCTCATGTATGGGAATATTTCTTCTTGGCGGCATCTTCTACAGTGCAACGAACAAGTCAATAGAAGAAAGAATATTTTAAGTTACTCTATGGCACGGATTGATTTAAATAAAGAAGTAAGACAATCCTAAACATCTCATAGCCTCCTATTTATAGTTGTCGCACACTTTACCACCATGAATAAGACTCTTTTAGATGCGGTGTCTGCACTTCTAGGGGTGATTTTAAAACCTTGTGCTCTAATACAAAGCTTGTCATGACCCAAACCTAGGTCCTAGGTGTGACATGGAGAATGAGAACCCGAAGGCCCCCAAACAAGCCTCTTAAACCATATTCGTACATTATAGGTTTAAATGGTAAATGACAAATAGATAACAATGAAATATGGGGAATGGGACTAAGGGACAACTTGTAATCATAAGCGGAAACATAAGGTAAATAGTTTGAAACATATCAAGTGTAGCAATGGTCCAGATACTCCTCTAAACAATGACAATAAATACATCCAAGAATACAAGTCTAGGCCCCTCAATACTATGCCCAAATGAAAGTACATCAAATATCTAAATAACAAAGACAATGCTTGAACATAAGGGCTATATTCACGATAAATAGGAACTCACAGAAGCTCAAAGTCTTCACGAGCAATCTAGCTATGTGAAGGCGGATAAGGTAGATCATCTATCCCTGATACCAAGCTTGTCATGACCCAAATCTAGGGCCTAGGTATGACACGGCGAATGAGAACCCGAAGGCCCCTAAAGAAGCCTCTTAAATCATATTTGCACATTACAGATTTAAATGGTAAATGACAAATAAATAACAATAAAATATGGGGAATAGGACTAAAGGACAACTTGTAATCATAAGCGAAAGCATTAGTTAAATAGTTTGAAACATGCAAGTGTAGCAATGGTCCAGACACACCTCTAAACAATAACAATAAATAGATCTAAGAATACAAGTCAAGGCCCCTCAATACTAAGTCAAAATGATAGTACATCAAATATCTAAATAACAAAGACAATGCTTGAAGATAAGGGTTTTGTTCCCGATGAATGGGAACTAACCAAAGCTCAAAGTCTTTACGAGCAATCTAGCCACACGGAGAAGGATAAGGTAGATCATCTGTCCCTACATGATTATAACATATAGGCAAAAATGTGGTTAGTACTTTTGAATGTACTAAGTATGCGGGTATACAATACAACAAGTAAATATAATGACAAAGAATACTTACCCAATATGACAAACTCCAAGCTTAAATAATCT
>DF361824.1:32274-48359 GCA_000787875.1 Solanum virginianum
ATCGAGGGGTTTGTACCTTGATTTCCTATATTAATGGTCACTTGCTACATATGTATTATGTTCTATATAAGAATGTTTTACTTCAAGCATCATTCATACATGCTATATTGTTATTATGCTATCTATTGGATATTATTATGCATTTTTCCTATGTTGACTACCTATTGTTGCATTGCATCCTACATACTTAGTACATTCAAAGGTAGTAATGCATACTCTATGTGTATATGATGTTACCATGTAGGAACCGAAACCCTGCATGATCATCTTCCTCCTCACGTGGCTAGTATGATTGTCTCTCAAGCAAGTTGCTGAGTCGTCCATTCCTGGGACGATGTCTTTAATCCTACGTTATGTTTTGAGACTCTTATCTTTGATGTATGTTTATGATGAAGAAGGGTGAACCCGGTTACTTGTCTTGGTCCCATGCTCCTATGTAGTAGAAGTGTTGTTGGAACCATATTATGTGTTCATGCTATACTCTTGTAACGACCCTAAAAAGTGCTCGAAAATGTGCCTCAAAAAGGCCCGGAATCTTATTGTCTATATATCTAAAAATCCATTCATTAATTCAGAAATCTGACTTCATATTCTTGTTTAGGGGGTCAAATTGAGTGAGGAATGGGTCTAACCCAAATTTTAGAGCAACCATATAAAAATACGAAAATCGCAAAAAATACTATTTAAGAGTGTCAACTTTGAAGGGGAATATCTCTTAGCACACAAGGAATTAACTAGCCCACGACCTACCAAATTAAATCCCTTTGAATTAGCTTCCTAATACATTTGGTTTCACCTCATTCCATGTTCGGATGAAAGGTTTATACCCATTTTCATAAAACTCATTTGTGTAGAAAATGCAGATTCTAGTGGGGGGTTTTGCGTCGCCTTCGTAACGCGTCCTTGTAGTTTTTGGTACCTATTTTAATTTTTTCGGTCCAAGACTTATATGTCTTGGGCCTAGGGTTCTCACACTTGAAAATACATATACTTAGCCTTATTTTACCCTCATATCATCCTAAACACTCCCTAATACTCAAACACTTAGACTCATATTTCACCCTAAATTCAAGTCCTAAACTCAAGACCAATCATAAGGATTTCATCAAGGATCTCATTCAAATTCAAGCTTCAAGTATCCAAGGGTTCTCCAAATTCAAGGCATATGGTGTTGAGTCATTAGGTCCTTTCACCCATGGTGCCTAAGCCTCTTTTTTACTAATATTGCATGATTTAAATTTGATTTTGCATGTGATTCTTGTATATTAAAAAATTTACTACAAAGTGATTTTAGTTCATGAAAGTACGGTTGTTTTAGCATGTTTTGAGCTCTAAATCTTGGTTCTAATGTTGGATATGATAATGGGCTTTGATATGAATGTCTTTGGGGTGTTGCAAGGTGTTGATTGATGGTTTTTCTATAGATTTTATTGCTTAATTTCATCTTTAAATTATATAGTCTTTTACCCCCATTATACACCCCCCAAGTGTTTGATAAAATGTCTGGCTAGGGTTTCTTGAGTCCAATGCATGTCATATGTGTTAAATAGTATTAGAATGATTATATTATGATGAAATAATGATGAAATGGTGCGCATATGATGTAAAATGATGAGAGGAAATGTAGGTATATGATGACTTTATGATGATGAAAGTATCTTGTAGATGTATTGAATTCATGAAAAGTATCTATGATGTTGCAAGTTGATCGCCTTTTTGAGGGGCTACCAAGCCTCAATCACGTTGTTGAGAGGGTACCAAGTCTCATCACCTTGACGAGGGGGTGCCAAGCTTTGATTGCCTTGTTGAGGAGGTACCAAGCCTCTATCACCTTGTTGACAGGGTGCTAAGGCTTAATCACCTTAATGAGGGGGTGCCAAGCCTCGGTTGCCTCATTGAGGGGGTACCAAGCCTGAATCACCTTGTTGAGAGGGTGCCAAGTCTCAATCATCTTGACGAGGGGGTGCCAAACCTCGAATGCCTTGTTAAGGGGGTATCAAACCTCAATAACAGTTCAAGGAATAGTGTGCCTTGGAGTTTGGAAGTTGTTTACTTGGTCTATGATGATGGTCTATTCCTACGCATGCTCTAATTCTATATAAACATATGATTCACTAATATGTTTTACTTCAATTATCATTCATACATGTCATATTGATAGTATGCTATCCATTGTCTATGTTTATGCATTTTTGCCTATGATTTCTATCTCTTATTGCATTGAATCCCAGATACTTAGTACATTCAAATGTACTAATGCATACTCTATGCCTACATGATGTTACCATGTAGGAACCAGAGCTCCTATTGATTCTTCTTGTGGCTAGACGGATTGTTTAAGTTAGCCTTTGGTGAGTGCTCTATTCTGTCTTTGACTCACTTATGATATTCAAGCTATTTAAGTATAAATATCTCTCTCTCGCCCTTAGTCCCAATTCCCCTTGTTTATATTTCTTACATTTTTTACATTGCTTTCTCAACCAAGGATGTGTAATGATATGATACGAGGCTTGTTTGGGGTCCCTTCGAGTTCCCCATTCGCCAGTCACGTCTAAGCCCTAGGCTTGGGTTGTGACAAAGATAGTATTAGAACACTAGGTTGATAGATCCTCAAAGTCCAACATACCATGTCAATTAGAGTCTTACTCATGGTTGTGTTGTGCACCACAACAATGAGTAGGAGGCTATGAGATATTTTAGGAAATGATTCCCTTCATCATGATCTATTTCATGCTTTAGAAGTGAGTTAGGGCTTTTCCCTCTAGTGAATGATCTTTCCTCTTTTAGTTGATCAGGTCGCTTCAAGGAGGAAGGCGAAGGAAGGTAAGTAGAAGGTTCTGATTTTGATGGAGCCAAGTTTCACTATTTCTTCTCTATTCTTTTAGTTGATGGTGGGGCTTCTTGTGTGCCCAAGAGGTTGTGTGGATCTTTGGTGTCTATTCTCTTGGTTAGGTATATTGTTGCTAGAAAGTTCATATGTGTTGATCCGGATTTGTATTGCATTAGGTCTTTCTTTATGGCTTGTTGTATTTGATGTGGTGGATTTTGATGTTGTACTTGGGATGGAATATTTGCATACATGTGTATCTCCTTGGTGGTAGGACTCGTAGAGTTAGAATCCGACCTCCTAATGAGTTCGTCTTTGAGTGGGGGTTGATAAATGGTAGAAAGGGGAGGTAGGTCTATTTCTTTTCATAAGGTACAATTTATCTCTAAGGGGTTGCATTTATCATCTTGTGATAATTGGAGCTGTTGAACCTAAGTTGCTTTGTAATAGAGTTGTTGTTGGTGGTAGATGAGGCCTTGAATGTCCCTTTCCAATATTTTTGGTTTGAGGTCGTGTCTTTAGTTTGACTAGCGTGTCAGTTATGCCTACAAGTTTCATGAGTAAGATCTTTAGTCCCTACTCTAATAGTATTATGGTGGTTTTGGTGATGATATGATGGTTCGTTCCCTAATGGGGTAGTGCATGTGAGTCATCTGAGGGTAGTACTCCAAAGTTTAAGGAAGGAGGTTGGATGCTAGATAGGAGAAATGGGAATTTCGGTTGTAAGAAGTTGCCTTCCTAGGTCGTGTGTTGCCGATTGATGGCATTAAGGTGGACCCTAGTAAGACGAAGGCGATTAGCTATTAGACTAGACCTTGACTCCCTATTCTTAGCTATATTTCACCTTCATATCATACAAAAATTCCCCAATACTCATTCAAACACTTAGACAAATATTTCACTCCTAAATTCAAGTCCCAAAACTCATCCGGATTTTAAGGTTCTCATTCAAGCTTCAAGTCTCCATTTCCAATCTTCATCAAAGATTATCCAAAGTCAAGGTATATGGGTTTCAACCATTGGGTCCTTTCACCTATGGTGCCTAAGCTTCCAATCTATCTAATTTACATGTTTTTAAGATGATTTTACATATGGGTCTATTACTATGAATTTGACTATGAACTATGTTGGGGTTTTGTAAAAATGTGGCTGTTTTAGCATGTTTGGACCTATGAATCTTGGATCTAACTTAAGATTTGATGAAAGGTTTTGATGTATATTATATTATGGTGTTACCAAGTATTGTTGGGATGATTTACTTCAATGTTTCTTGCATGATTTCACTCTCTAATTGCATGGTTTTACACTAGTATTGCACACCCACCAAGTGTTTGATAAAATATCTGGGTTACGATTCTTGAGTTGTTGAAGGCCTAATGCTTGGCAGATGAGATATATGATTTTATAATCATGAAAGTATGTTATATATATGTTAATTTCATGATGAACTTCCATAGTGTTATGAGTTGACCAAGCCTAGCTCAAGGGGTTGTAGGTCTGGGTAACCACATCGAGGGGTTGCTACCTTGGTTGACTAGTACGGGGGGTAATAGGCCCGTATAATCACATCAGGGGGTTGGTACCTTGGTTGCCTAGTACGGGGGGTAGTAGGCCCATATAATCATATTGAGGGGTTAGTACCTCATTAACTACCCCGAGTGGTTTGTACTTTGGTTGCCTTGTACGGGGGGTAGTAGGTTCATATAACCATATTGAGGGGTTGGTACCTCTTTAACAATATCGAGGGGTTTGTTCCTTGATTGCCTATATTGATAGTCACTTGCTACAAATGTATTATGTTCTATAGTTTGTCACGACCAAACCCTAGGGCCTAGACATGATACGATAAATGGGGAACCAGAGGGATACCCCAATCAAGCCTCTTAACATATCATTATACATCCTTGGTTGCAGAAGCATTAAATACAACAATAAGAGTGGTAAAAAGGGAATAAGGGACTAAGGGCCATTCTTCATTTCATAAAAACATAGCAAGCTCAATAAAGTATAACATGAATGCATCATAAGGTTCCAACAACACCTCTACTACATAGATAGGAGTGGGGGACCAAGACAAGCAACCAGGTTCACCCCTCTTAGTCATAAACATACATCAAAGATAAGAGTCTCAAAACATAACATAGGATCAAAAACATTTTCCCCTGAATGGAGGACTCACCAACTAGCTTGAGAGACAATCGTACTAGCCATGTGGAGGAGGAGAATGATCAAGCGGGGTTCCAGTTCCTATATGGTAACATCATGTAGGCATAGAGTATGCATTAGTATGTTTGAATGTACTAAGTATATAGGATATAATGCAACAATGGATAGTCAACATAGGCAAAATGCATAATAATATCCAATAGATAGCATAATAATAATATGGCATGTATGAATGATGCTTGAAGTAAGACATGCTTATTTTTATAGAACAACACATCCTGAGATGAGATTTGCCACATCAACAAAACATAAGAGATACTAGGTAAATAAGTAAAAGACTTGTCCATATACTATGAGATGCCTTTTGGGGTGAGCCTAAAGGGATAATTCCGTGATGGGCTAGGCCTAAGAGCAAACAATACTTCACAATGTTAGGTCAGGTGGTTACAGATGGTATCAGAGCCACTCCTGTATTAGTCTTATCGATATGGGGCTAGAGTTCAACTGAGTTTACGCAAATCTGGTTACACAGTGAAAACATCAGTGTTGAGTTTAGGAAAATCCCATGCAGTGGGGCAAACCTTAGGAAGGACGCTAAGTCCATAGAGGGGGTGTATGTAATAACCCATCTTGAGATGCGATGTCCCACATTGACAAAATATAAGAGAGATATTGGGTATATAAGTAAAAGACTGGTCCATATGCTGTGAGGCACCTTTTAGAATGAGCCCAAAGGGACAAATCTGTGATGGGATAGGCCCAAGAGCGAATAATACTTCACAGTGTTGGGGCAGG
The DNA here is from genome assembly GCA_000787875.1 of Solanum virginianum. Taxonomy (NCBI): domain Eukaryota; kingdom Viridiplantae; phylum Streptophyta; class Magnoliopsida; order Solanales; family Solanaceae; genus Solanum; species Solanum virginianum. Next base: position 38,063 of record DF361824.1, read on the forward strand.
TCATTATATATTCAACGATCTTCTAAACACTTAAAGAGATCCTCCATTTCCAATCTTCATCAAAGATTATCCAAAGTCAAGGTATATGGGTTCTAAACACTTAAAGAGATCGTCTAGTATTACAGCAACCAAGGTTCAAGCCCGTGGTAGGAATGTAGTCAGAATTAATATTGCAAAACATCTTCAGCTTATAGTTGAATGCCACAAGAGACCGCCTAAAGTTATAATACTCAACACCCCAAAAATTTGACAAGAAGGCAATGAGAGAGGAACTTTGGTGAATTGGCAAATTGTATCAACAGAGTGAAAAGCTATCACCTAATGTTTTAGAGGAGAAATCCTTAAGAAGATGCTGAGGAAATTAGTCAAGTGCAGATTCGATACACTATCGGAGTGCTCAATGATAGTCGGCCTTGACCGCCGAATGGCCATTTGTAGAACAGATTCTCACACTTTTGCATAGACTATTTAAGCAAATTAGAAAGGACATTGTACATATCATATCATTCTTCTTATAGTCGGCCTTGACCGCCGAATGGCCATTTGTAGAACAGATTCTCACACTTTTGCATAGACTATTTAAGCAAATTAGAAAGGACATTGTACATATCATATCTTTCTTCTTAGCTTTACAGAGAGAGTAGTACATTGAACACTATTTCATGAGAGTGCAAGGATTGATAGGGTTTTCAAGCATTAGGGAAACAAAACTTGAGTAGATTGGCTAGTGATAATCAATTATTCTCTATTCAATCTTGTTACCTATTACTTCAGCTATTATATTTGGTATTTAATCTTCACTTTATAGCATGTGTGGCTAAAACCCCCATGTTGGGGGTGTACTATTGATATGTGTTCTTGATTTATTTTTTGGGTCTTTGATATTTTAACTTATTTGCAATTCATTTGAGCGAATGTTTATACATTCGTATATTTAATCTATGATTTCAAGGTTGCAAACTTGGGGTTTACTTTAGATCTTTGATTCTTGCTTTATCCGGAATTGCTAGAGTGTAGAATAGATATAATGGCTGGAAACCTTTTGGAGTTTCGATTGAAGTTCATAATCATGGATTCAATGGCCAAGGTACTAGATGTTTTGTTAAGACTTCTTAGGCCAAGCGTGTCCTTGGTGGTCAGCGTATGATATCATAGTTGAATCATATGATACACTTATGTGTCATAGCTGAACATGGGTTACAAGCAACCTAACCTATTCACTCATTATCAACTCAATTAGTCAAATATTTAGACCCAGCTGATAGATTGAATCCCATAATTGCACATTCCCAACATCTTCCCTAATTTGCTGATTAACTTGGTAATTCGATATCGTGTAGTTTGAATCTTGCTTTTAATTATTGCAAACCCCTGATCGTACAATTTCTTAATCCAATGAACTACTTCTATTTGTGAAGTACAATTCCCTGTCGGATTCGATCCCAACCTCTTGGTCAGATTATTGTGCTGATGATGACCACCACTTCTTTCTTTGAGTAGCTGAGTTGAGTGACATAAAAAATGGCACCGTTGTCAGGGAATTGATGAGTTCATAACTAAAGTGTTTGTTAAGCTTTGTTCTTGTAGTTAGAGTTGTTTTCACTATTTTCTCATTGTTTTTGCTATTGAAAAATAGATTTTATGATGGAAGAGGAAAGAAGCATTCAGGGTGAAATCATGGGAGATATAAACAACCTCTGAAATATCAAACGAGACCAAGTAATCAACGCAGGGGAAATCATGTTGCCTTCAACAGTTGTAAATGTTGAATTCAAAATCACTAATAAAATGCTATAGTTACTTTGGCTTAGGGGACTATTCGAAGGACAAGTATGTCAGAATCCCCAAGAACAACTTTTGAACTTCACTTGTCTGTGCTCACTGTTCACATATTAGGGTGTCTCACAAGAAGCTTAGACTGAGGCTTTTCCTTTTTTCTATAATGGGAGAAGCCTAAAGTGGTTGGATCAGCTTCCCTGAGGGTCAATTACATCTTAAGAAGAATTGCAGAATGAGTTCCTCAAGAGATTCTTCCCATCTTTGAGAATGATTAAGCTGTAGAGGAACATAGAAAATTTTAGAAGAATTGATGATGAACCATTACATGAGGCTTGTTAACAATTTTGGAAACTTTTAGTTCAGTGCCCAACTCATAGGATCCCTAATCATTTGTTGCTGTAATATTTTTATGTATGTTTAAGTGTCGTCAACAAGAGTATGGCTGATTGATTAGTCTGAGAGGGGCTTATGAAGCAAACATTTGCAATGGTCGCAGTGATGCTGGATAAAGTAACTAAAATAAGCAAAAGGCGGTACACCCATGAGGATTATGCTTCCTCTAGAAAAGGGATAATATCTAAAGAGCAATTGGCTAAAGAGAAAGAGGGAGGTGAAGTCATAAGAAGAATAGTGAAGCAGCTGAATTTTATAACACAATATGTGACTAAAGCACAACAAATTAATGTTGTACAAGTTGTAGGCATCTTGCCCTATGAGTTTAAGCAACATGAGAATGATCATGATGAAGAGGAGTATTTATTTGGGAATTAAGTATTGGGTTCTCGACGGACCTTTCAATGGTTACCCGAGAATAATGGTCGGTACATTAAAGTTAGATGGGCTGATGGTAGAAGGATGAACAAATCTTAACAGAGTCATGATGAAAGACAAGAGAGATTTATTTTATCTCAATAGTGTGTCAAGTCAGACAAGTCCCAGATTAATGCGATGCTTGCTCAAATTTTAAACAAAATGGAAGCTTCGGATAATGTGTTGAATGAGATGAATTAGGATTCTCCAAATTAAACCAAACAATGTTTTCTCATGCAATTTCAATTAAAATTTTGGAAGCTCACTTAGAAGTTCTCTCGGCCCAAATGCACAGCCAAATAAGAAGTAATTATCAAATATGCATGGCTATCGTTAGTGGAAGTAACAAACCTCTTGAATCTACCATGCAATCCAAAACCCATTTATTTGGGGGAATCAAGGAGTGTGAAAGAAAAGAAGAGAAGAAAGTTGTCATGACCCAAGCCTAGGACCTAGATGTGATAGACGAATAGGAAGTCTGAAGACAACCCAAACTAGCTTCTTAGCATATCTTGTACACATCCTTGGTTGCGAAAATGAAAATAAACATCAACAAGAGTCAAGTAGAAAAGGGAAGGGGGACTAAAGGAAGTCTTTCATAAGCATAGAAACATAATAAGAATGTACTAAGTATGCGGGGTGCAATGCAACAAAGATGTAGGCTAATATATTCAAAATGCATAATCATAATCAATGGATATATAATCTCAATATGACATGCATGATAAATGCTTGTAAGAAAACATGGTTGTAAAACATTTAACTTGCATAATATACCATATATATGTGGGAGGAGACCTTAACTGACATAGACCAAGCAGATACAACTTGGAATACAAGGCATGACACCCCTTCGGTACAGGTGACCGGGCATGACACCCCCCGGCGAAGTGTGGTCTACTTGCCTAGGTAAACCAAACATGATAATATGAACTAGATGGATCCGCTAGTATAGAATGGGTAAATATATAATCCTATGGTGGCACATAGTTTAGAGACTATAAATTTTATATAAGGACCCCTTGAGTTGAGCCCCCATCTTAAGCCTTAATTGGTGCTAAGTCTAATCTCATGGAATACTTGAAATACTTGAATAACTTGTAAGAAACATGATAACATGACATGAGTAGCTCATTCACATGCTTCACCTCTACAAGTGAACCTAACTTCAACAAGAGTAAATAATAATCATACATAATCCCTTGACTTAACATGAATGGCTCACAAGAGATTAAAATCTTGAAATAGGGCTCAAATTGATACTTGAAAAATAATAGATACTTTCCAGGAAATCAATACATGCTTAAAAGCCCTTAATCATCATGAAATCACTTGACTTGTAAATCATGAAATAGTTCATCAACAACTTCAGAATTCTTGTCATATAATTTCATCAAACACATGGTGGGTTCAGGATACTTGCTCAAAATCATGCAACTCAAGAGTAAAACAAGAAGAGTAAAATAAACGCAAAATCAACCCACCAACATTATAGTAAAACCCTCATATAAGGTATCTTGAAATCCATCACAAAAGCTCATAATAATTCATAGTTTCATAGCACAAATCATGCATAGTCCCAATAAGCAAAATCAATTCGTGGAATAAGCTTGAAATAGATATTCATGCATAATCAACAAACACTTAAATAAAACTCCAACATAATGTATGTTCATATTTCATAATAAAGGATACACATAGGTAATATAACTTAAAATCATGCAATTTTCATAAAAAGAGAAGGTTGGGCTCCATGGGTGAAAGGACCAATATACTTTAAACCTTGAATTTCTTGATATGAACTTGAATGAGACTTGAAGCTTGAGTAGGTCCTTGAGTTCTAAAATTTAGCTTGAAATCCTTGAATTTGAATGAGAGATTTGATAAAATCTTGGAGAGGCTCTACAGAAGGTTTTATGAGTTGTAGAGTTGAAAAAAGGCTAAGTATGGAAGATTTCATGTTCAAATGGGCATGAGGCTATTACCCCAATGCCCTTGGATGAAATAAGAAAACTGGGAAAACCTTACATTGGTCCGTATCTAGTTAGCGATGCAAACCAAACACGAAGGGCAAGTTACACTAGTCTGTGACCTAGGCGCCCAAGCGCATCGCAACCCAGATGCATCACAGCCCAAGCGCATCGCGACCCAGGTGCATCGTAGGCTGGGCGCAGATAGACACTGGAAATTCAAAAATTAGCAAAAATTATTTTTCGCTACGGGTCTTCTAAAATCTAAGTTATACCCAGTTCCTGCTCAATTTCATCTCTTGATCAAGAATATAAAGTCAAATTTCTGAAATCACGCATGAATTTTGAGATATATAGAAATCATGATTATGGATCATTTCGAAGCACATGAGGGGTGTTGCAGCATATCTCTTCTCCTCAATGACTTCCTTGAGTGCCTTCACTCTAGCACTTATAGCCTCTACGGTGGTGCTTATGGTCTCCATCTTGCTTAGTGCCTCTATAAGCTGGCACTCCAAGGAAGTAATGGTCTCCCTCAGCTCATACTCTGCCGTTTGACCTCTGCCCCTCTCTTTTCAAATGTTATCATTCTTCTCAAAGGTGAACTCTTCCATGGTCTGAAACTTTCCATCAAACTGATTTAAGTTCTTGCCCAAGAATGCCACTGCTTGCCTAATAGTATCCACTTTCTCAACCTATCCCATGTCGAGCATGACATTAGCGGGTTCTTTGCCTTGTTCAACGTCGCTCAACTCAGTGGCTGAGAGAGAGGGAGTTGTTATGGCCTCGTTCAGTGTCGGTTTGCGTGGCACCTCCTTAATCTTCTTGGAGTTTTTCTTTCCCTTACGTTTCTTTCCAACATCAAGCATAACATTAGCGGTGCTAGTGACATTGATGTCTCCTTCACTTGCCATGCTTCCCTTAGTGCAAACTTGCTCTGATACCACTCTATCTCGGACTTAGACTTTGACTAAGACTTTCATACGACACTTGTGAATTTGCTCACGAATCTTTTATGATCTTGCAAACATAAGTAAGCCCTTTTAACTCGATCGCTATGGGAACACTAGATTAAGAAGACAAGAGAGCTTTAGAAAGAAGACTTATATATTGCTTTGGAAGAATGCCTTACAATTTCTGGATGCCTAACATTGCAAGTGACCCCCTCTATTTATACTTCCTACTTGGTGTCAAAGTGTAATTAATTTTACTTACAAGTTTCTAAGTTATCTACATTTTAGTCCTCTCTCTAGAATCTTCCATACAAGTCTAGAGAGAACTAAAGATTATAAGACATATCTACATTCTTCTAGATTTTTCTAAGACTTCTCAAGATTCATCTGTATTATTCTAGAGTTTTCTAGGAGCTTCAAGTTGTATCCGCAATATTCTAGTCTTCAAAAAACCTCTCCATGACTCTAGTTTCTTCTCCTTGACTTTAGATTCTTCTCTCTTTTTAATGGTCAAGTGGTTTTTCTAGGAGCTTCAAGTTGTATCCGCAATATTCTAGTCTTCAAAAAACCTATCCATGACTCTAGTTTCTTCTCCTTGACTTTAGATTCTTCTCTCTTTTTAATGGTCAAGTGGCGGGCCGTCACACTAAAGAGTCTCTAAAATTTCTAAATGTTTTAACTCTATATTTGTTTCCTGAATACTATGAAATCGAATGATGGATGATAGAGAGACTCTATGAGTCATGAGCTAATATTAAAAGAATGTTCCTAAACAAAGAGCTGATAGTTGACGTGATGAATTGAGTTGACAAATGCCCAGTGAGATTATTGAATGAATTAACCATAGGTTGATGTCTTATGAACATGTTGAGTCTTGGTAGGAGTATTGACTACCGAATTGAGTAAGAGTAAGTCCAACTCGAACTCAATAACTACGTAGCTAGGGTAGGATAGGGTTGAACCATAAAATCGAATATTTCCTATTGTCCCAAAAAGAGGACTTGATGTTACCATAAAATCAAATGTTTCCTATTATTTTTTCTTGTAGAATTGTGCTTTTCGTTTTATCGGTTGTTCTATATCTATTATTTTCTTCTTTTATTTGGGGCAGATATATTTTAGTCAAGGGTCTTTCGAAAATAGATTCTCTATCTCCATGAGGTGGTAGTAAGGTCTATGTATACTCTACTCTCCCTAGACCCTATTTTATAGAATTTTACTGGTATGTTGTTGTTGTAGATGTTTCTTAGTTATTACCAATAACTATTTGATAAATTAGGTACCAAACTAGATGTAAAAATCTTGAGAAGTGTATAGTTTATGGTTTCACCTTATACCAACGAATTTTTTTGAGTCAAATTTTACTTTTTAGGATAATAATTTAGTATAGTTTAGATCTAAATAAATAGTTTCAAAAGATGATGGTCATAGAGTAATAATAAATGTGAGTTTACTAATTTTAGTCATCAAAAAAATTTAAAAGAATAGTATGCTGAAAAAAATAATTGATTTTAATAGCTAAGAACTTTGAAATATCAATTTTTGTAATTTTTGAGTATGCGTAAAAATAAGTCAATTTTATGGTAAATTCTTTTAAAATTTAAACATTTATTGAAGTATAAAATGAAAGAAAAATGATTTGCAATGTGATATCTAAATGTGTATCTTTTCTTGTTGTTACATCAATATTAAGAAGTCTTTTTTCATTATTTTTCATTTTTCCTATAGAAGTTAAGGAGGGGTTCGTATGATTTTACACAATCCTACCTAAATAACAAAGAAAGGTCGATTTAAATTCCAGTAATATGGTACTAATATTTATAAAAATATTTTATATTTGAGATCTATATTGCATTGTTAAACATGGAAAACTCTAAGTATGATTTGATTAAGGTGTGAACTAATATAATTTTAGAATTTCCTTATTCTAGTCTTTGATCGTGAAATTTCACTTGCAATATTACAAGAAAGGCATATAGTCCTAAAATAAAAATAAAAGTAAAAATTCTTTAAAAAATGGCCTTACCCCTACAATGCTAGCAAGATTTCGAAAAGTTCCTTATAGAAAGTTTATAAATGTTGTATTTGATAAAAATAGATAAATAAATCTACGACAATTAAACTAAATATGCAATTTCTTTTGTTGATCATAATTACAAATAAACTAATTATGCAATTCATTTGATAGGGTTAAATTTGATTTTATGGCAATTTTGTTTTTATTAGTTTTAAGTCAAGACTTCTGAAAATTTTTATTTATATTTTACATGCAAGAAATATAAAAATAAAACATAAGAAAATTTTGAAGTTCATTTCTTCTATTTAAATCGTAAAAGAGTTATATTAACAATTTTCTCTCATTAAAGTTATATTGGGATACAAATCGAGTTACTCAACCTTTTAGTACATGTAATAGTTTGATTCAGTTTTTGGGATGCCATCAGGTGTTTTGGGTCATCAACAATACATTATAATACATCAAAAAGATTATAACCTTCACTTACATACCTCTATAACCTTGAGGTATTTGTAAATCTTATTTCTATTATTAAATTTGGAATATCATTAGCTTTCACGATTGAAATTTTATTTATTTAATATATTTTCATTTTCTCCACTTATATTTTGTTTCTTAATCTGAATATTTGTGTCTTCCAATTGATAAATAAACACAAAATAAAAAATTTCTAACATAGGGGTAAATTAATTTTGTCCAATAGATTTTGAAAGTGGGACGAATTTCTCAACTTCACGAAGGGAGACAAAAATTGAGAAAAATGAAACCTAAATATAAACGTTATGATACAATTTGTACTTGGAGTGCAAATATCAATTCTAGATAATAAAGTAAAAATAGAACACTCGAAGTTTTTACCATACAACAGCAAGGCAAGTAATGAATCTTGTACTATCACCATATTTTAAAAAAAATATATGAATATTAAATAAGAATTTTTGATAATATTCGATAGTTCTATAATTTAATTTTAATTTCAAATACATTACTAATTCATAGCAGAAAGTTTCAAAAGAAAAAGTTTACCCAATATGTAAATTGGTTCGTTAGAATTTGAAGTGTAAGAGGTCATTTTTCAAAATAATACTAACAACAACATTTCAATGATAACAATAATAAAAGTTTTTTAAAAAAAACTAAATATATCAGTATCTAATAAATATTAAAATAATTGACCATAGATCTAATAAGTGAACAAACCTACAAAGTTTGAAACAATAAATGAAATACGATAAAATGACACTTCAAATGACGACGAAGGGAAAGTGATTTGGAGAGTTCTTTGACATAATCTAGACATGAAAAATAGTAAGAGACATAAACAATCCATTAGACAATAAGGATATGGAAAACAATACTAATTAAAAAGACATATATCAGTCCTTAGGAATTATTACTGTTGTTTGGATCTTGTACATTAATGTTTCTAAAAAATGAGTCATCCAGTAATGTCACTGCTTCATTATTATTCCAGTTGAACAACCCAGATAATGAAGGACTATTTGGTAAATTATTGAAGTTATTTTGGTTATTATTCATTGGTGTTGATACACCAATTGGAGAGATATTCGTTGAATGATCCATTTGATGAGTCGCTGGAGGAAATACTGAAGAATAAATTGGAGGAGCTATCATTGGTGAAGACATGAGAGAACTCATTATTGTTGAAGGCATTGGAGGGGCCATTCCAAGTTCTCTTATATTAGTTATTTGTGGAGGCAACGAAGCAAATAATTGTGGAACCATTGGAGGAAATATTTGTGAAAATAGTAGAGGGGAAGGACCCTTTGTCCCTACAGAGCTGGCCTTCTCACAATGGGTCTAGGGGTATTTGATCCAAAACTCTACTCATCAATCCTTTTTTTCATTAGTTCACGTACCTCTTTGAGATTTTTCTTGACCATTCAACTCAGGTAATTGTGATCATAAGGATGCATAGCGACAAAAATATTTTTCCCACTAAAAGCCTCATACATCTCATTTGTAAATTTTCTGGCCTTATTTTCCTTCCTTACTTTCTGTAGTTTTCTCTCCAACTTCTCGATCCGTTGGTTGGTGAACTTTTCTGTAGTCACCATATATTTTGATTTATCCAAAGTCAATAACTGCCTAAACTTTATAAAGTGTTGCAAACAGCATCACTCTTTGGAAATATTGTTGGTTCATTTCTGTAAGGCACATAGATCACAACAACTACTTCAACATCACAAAATATTTGGAGTTCCTCAGATTTTTTCAAAAGACTTTTCAGCCTTTTTCGATATGAAAGTTTTCTTTTACTTTCATTTTCAATCAAAGCATAATTTACTTTGTCTTTAGGCATGTCTAATGAATAAGAGAAATATATTTGTTTGGATATAAGGGATCAAATGGCTTTGTTATTATTGTGCATTTTTCTTGTCTAGGATTGACTCCTATTTATACAGAAAATTTACATTATATAAATTTTGAGATTCTTTGAATTAGAGATATTCTCTTCATCAAAACAAAGACAACTTTGGAAAATCAGTAAATGAGTGGATAATAGATCCAAAGGTAAATAAAATCATCATAAAATATATGGCTCTAATATTGTGTTGACCAACTTATTTGGAAAAATATTAGTGCGATTTAAATATAAGTAGTATCCATAAAATATTGTCATAAAGTTAGAGCAAATGTATTTGTTTACTCATTTCCTTCGTCAAGTTTTTTTAATTTTTTTTATAAAGTATATTTTAATTAAAGGATGGACAATATTAAATATTGAAACAACAACAACAACAACA